>BQKN01024479.1:0-10980 GCA_022839385.1 Asparagus kiusianus
CTCAGAACTGTGCATATGCACAGTTCTGAGTGCCTATAAATAGGCCAGGTGTTTGTTCATTTGAGAGGACTTTTTCGGAAACTTCTGAAGAGCCGAAACTCTGCCGGATTGCGACCTCAACTCGGATTGTGAAGGCTTGAAGACTTGGATTCCCAGATCTACGTCATTCTACTCCGGATCTAAGCTTGGTTCTTAGATCCCGAGATTTGAGCGAGCGTTTCCTTGGTGAAACGATCCCTCACGGCTATTATCTCCTTGGCGAGATAATACCTGTCATACCACATAGATCTGTTCGGATCGAGATTGCGCGGTGGTCCACGGTAATCAACCCCGGCACAGGCAAACAACCCACAAAGCAAGAGACCGGATAACAGGATCTTGTGATTTGTTCGATAAAAGAGATAAGTTGTAATTTTGATTTCTTTGTTTTATTTTGATTTTCATTGTAAGCCGGATCTTATAAAAAGACCGGATCTCTTTGTAACGCATAAAGTTGTTAACTGAGTGCAATGGAATCGATAATGAAGAAAGATCCAACTTTTCACGCGAACAATCTGGCGACCACAGTGGGAGCCACCGATCTCGCTGCCGAGATCGGAGTGTCACAGCCGCGGATCTCGATCCCGGTCGTGGAGGAGATTGAGTATGAATTCGACCAGCAGAAGTACGAGGAGTACGTGTCCTCGTCCGGATCTATCTCCTCCCCCAAGTCCAAGAAGTTCCAGAAGTTCTCCTCCAGGAGAAAAGTCCGTTGGTGTGATGAAGTTGAAGCCACCAACGACGACCTTACCCCAATCGACGCCGAAGCTGCGTTGAGTGAGGCCTTACCGACCTCAAAGAAGGTCAAATCCTCCATTGAAGGCGTGGTGACTCTCTCCAAGAGAGCCCGCCAGAGGCAGCGTCAACGCCTCGCGAAGCAATTCGCCAAGGCCATGGAGTCCGTTGACGGGGTCCGCTATCATGCGGATCTGAAGAACAAACGAGGCAAACAGCCTCAACAACAAGTGAAGGGTAGTTCCTCCAAACCATCGACAATGGAGTGGGTCCGGGTCAAACAGAACCGCTCAACACTGGAGGAGCGCATCCGCAAACGGCGCGCGTTGTCGGCGCAAGCACGGGCCAAAGCCGAAGAAGCCCGTCGGAAGCTGCAGAAGGAGGTGGTCAAAAAGCCGCCACCAACTCGCAAGGTTTGGAGGCCAAAGTCTGAAGCGGTTCAGGCTAAGGAGCAAAATCCGCAGCCTCCGAAAGTTCGAACTCCGGCAAGTCAACTCAAACAGCCGGTAATTTCTGCAACTGCTCAGGGAGATCCCGCAGGACCATCCCAGAAAAGAAAATCTGTTTTGGAGCGCCTCGGCCCACTTTCGAAGGAACGAGGTAAAGCTCCAGTCCAAGAACGTTTGGGGCCAATGAAGAAGTCCCAACCAATGCAGCATGCTGGGGGTCGCCGCAACCCTCAACACTTGGAGCAAATTGTGGCACCCAAGCGCACAACTTTGCGCATAGAAGTGCAAGAGCCCGCTGAAGATTCACGCACACAAAGGCGTGTTTCGAGGCGTGTGACTCTGGAAGGTCCGAAGAAGACAATTATTCCTCAGAAGGAAACGTTGTCATCTGATGACGACAACGTTATACCTGAGAGATCGTGCCAACACACGATAGGTTGCTCCGCCACTCAAACGGACGAGCTGTACTATCGTGCCGGGAGTACGAATAAATCCAGAAAGAGGAGCCCTCGAAAGCTCGAAACACAATGTCCTTGTTCGAAGCTCATTCGGGCGGTACTGTCGGAATGCAACTGTGTTAAGACAGTCCCCGAAAGAGTATATGTGTTCGAAAGACTCAGCAAGGGAGCGCCGAAGCCAAGGCATAGGCATTTCCAACGAAGGAGGAAGATGGTCAAAGATGGTGAGCGTTCAAGGGTCACCGCAAATATGACCAGCACAGGAACATCGGCTCAGGATAACCCCGAGGCGGTTCCGGAAATATCCCGACGTGTAACTCGTCTACAATCTGGGGCTATCATTCGCGCGACGTATGGTAGAATCCGAACAAGAGTACCTTCGGGAGATGAAGAATCAGATGCAGGCTCAGCAGTGGCGTCTGATAACACAGTGTCCAGTGAAGGACAACCCCGCGAAGCGTTTATGATAAACGCGGAGCAAGTGGCCAAGATGCTTGAAGATGCCATGGCCAAACAACAGGAGACCTTTCGGTTCGAAATGCAAATGGCTATGCAGAACATGAGAGAGATGCATGACCAACAGCTTCAAGCATTGAGGAACCAACAAGGCGAACCAAGCCGTCCCAACCAGAACAACCTGGAAGATGAGGACACAAATGAGGGTCACAATGCTAACAACCCTCCCATCAACCCAGGGGGTGGTAACGAGAATGCTAGCGAAGATACAGGTGAAAGCCTAAAAATTAAAAATCTCGAGAGCAAGATCAACACATTGATCTCTGCTCAAGAGACGAAAAAGACGGGCATTCCTTGTCCATACCCAAGAGAGTGGGAATCAATCCCATATCCGGCGAAGTTCAGTCTAATTAACTTCACGCCGTTTAATGGGATGGGTTCCCCTACTCAGCATTTGATTTACTTCAAATCGCACTTGGGAGTCATCTCTGGTAATGAGCCTCTGATGGTACGGTCATTCGTCGGCACTCTTCGCGGAGCTGCCTTCGATTGGTATCGTCGCCTCAAGCCAGGAAGCATAAACAGCTGGGACGACATGGAGACTAAGTTCCTCGCGAATTTCTTTGACGACGACACCGAAATATCTATCGGATCGTTGCTCGATGAGAAGCAGAAAGACGGGGAGTTGGTCGACACCTTCGTCAAAAGGTTCCGGAACAAGGCGATGAATTGCCGGGACCCGATCACTGAGGAATTCATCCTCCAGACCTGCCACAACAACCTTTCACTGGACGTTTTGGAAGCAATGGGTACAGCACCATCCAAGACGTGGAAGGACTTGAAGGTCCGAGGCGAGCAAGCTGAACGATTCCTCAGAAGAAAGAAGGCGGAGAGAGGCCAACCGGCAACAAATCCTCCGAAGCAGAACTTCAACCAAAAAGGGAATGGTAAAACTCATGTTAATGCTGTTGATGCTAACCAGACTTTTCAATTGCAACCTCAGCAACAGCAGCAGCAGCGAGCGCCACAACAATCGCAACCTCATTGGCAGCAACGGCCTCAGAAGCAAAAGTCTTCGGAGCCAAGGTTTCCCAAGGTCTACTCCTTCAAGGATGATGAAGTTCCCGGCATCTTCAAATATTTGTTGGAAAACAACAAAATCCAGTTGCCAGCGATCGTAGATCAAGAGGGGGCTAGCAAAGTAACGGATCCGAAGTACTGTGCGTATCACAGAGCGGTTCATCACCCTACGAGGTCATGTTATCAACTCAAGGACAAGATCCAGGCGTTAATTGATGTGGGAGTCATAACTCCGAAGCCTGCAAAGAACGTGGGTGCGAACGCAGTGTCAATCAGCTTCGGATCGGTGCCCATGACTTGGTTTGAGCCAAAGCGCGTCACCAAAGTCGGGATAAAGACGGTGAACGACGACCCGCACGGACAACGCCAAAAGGGACTTGTGCCACACACAACCCCGAACGGCGAAATCCTCTGGGTTCATCCGGATCTCATTGAAGATGAACAGTGGGTCGGATCATCATCCAAAAGGAAATCAAAAGGCAAGGGAAAATCCTGTTACGGAATTTCTGCTATTCCAGAGGAAGATGACGAAGCAATTCCTGCTTTCTCATTTTCTGACAATGAACATGAAACTTTGGTAACCACCAGAAATGGGAACGAACATCAGCTCAAATATCCAAATGTCTCTGATCGACTAGATGAGGCAAGGATAACCATAACTTCCCCCGCATTTGTTGAAGGAAACCGACAGGAGCCCCTGCACCAAGATGTTCCAAACCCGAGGCAGTCTCGAGTCAATCAGCAGATTGGAAGAGATAAACCGGAAGATTCAAACATTCCTTACCACTTCGAGGTTATGACCCAATTGGCTAACATCCCAGTAAAAGTAACTCTACACGAGTTATCACGTCTTTCTAAGGATACTAGGGATGCGTTCAACATTAGTCCTGACCAGCTCACTCAAATAGTTCAAGAAGCGTTAATCAAGCAGAAAGAAGAATTTGAGGATAAGATGGAATTGGCTATGCGGCAAATAAGAAAGTTGCAAGCTGAAAGATGTAAATGTTGCGCTACACCAGCCACGCCTATTCCACACAGGACAAATGACAACAGTTCGAATCTGAATATGGTGATCAAGACTGATTCACCTCTCGGTAATGCTGAGGGTGATATGACCACACCCTTCAATGACGCTGGGGGTAGCCCAATTCCTTCTTCTCACCATCACTCAAAGAGAGATGGAGATGAAGACAAAAAGCAGAAGGAAATCGAGTCTATCACCACCTCGACTAGACGCTATCCCAAGAGGAAGAGAGTTGAGGAAAGCCAATCAGAGTCCGTACCCAGGTTCGCTACTGACCAAACATCACAACGACAACTACGAGAGCGATCGCCACAACGGTCGCTTCAAATGCAACGATATTCCTTCAAGGACGATGATGTTCCAGCCATCCTTAAATATCTTCTAGAAAATGACAAAATCAAGCTCCCACCTATCAGAGATCAGGAGGAAGCTAACCGGATTTCAGATCTAAAATATTATGGGTACCATAGGAGGATTCTTCATCCCACGGAGACTTGCTACACCCTCAAAAATACGATACAAGCCTTGGTTGAAGCCGGCGTCTCAATAGTAAAACAAACTGAATGAGAACGGCTAATTCCACTCCGACAAGTATAAGAGTATAAACTGCTCCTTCCTACACTCCAATAGGTATAGGAGTCTAAACTATTTCCTACTATTGACGGGAAGTTCTTGGAGGATTGTTATATTCTCAAGGATAACCCGGTCATATAACTGATTGTAATGACAAACCCAGCGTTGCAAGGAAAGCTGAGGGTGGATAAATAATGTATCGGGAAGTTCCTGCAAGAATATCACGCGTGGTATTCTTAAGGATAACCCAGTAACTATAGAAGAGATGAATAAGAAATCCACGTTCAAGCTCTTATTGTCAAATTCTAACTCTCATCCACCCCATATTCGTTGGTGTACGGATGCGAAGCTGTGCTACCGCTGGAGATTCAAATACCCTTCCTTCGGATCGCTCTCGCAACAGAGATGACGACCGAAGAGCAGCACCAAAAGCGTCTCGAGGAACTCGAAAGGTTGGACGAAAAGCGCTTGGAAGCTCAACAAAACATCGAGTTCTACCAGGCTAGGATATCCGGGGCTTTTGACAAAAGGGTTCGCCAAAGAAGCTTCAAGGAAGGAGATCTAGTCCTCGCTGCTCGCCGACCAATAATCCTCACCTCCAAGAAGAAAGGTAAATTCGAACCTAAGTGGGAAGGACCGTTTGTAATAGACACAGTCTATTCGAACGGTGCTTACCGCCTAATTTCTTTAGAGGGCAACAGGCAATTACTGCCAATAAATGGGAAGTTTTTGAAAAAGTACTATCCCTAGTACATTCAGGACAGCTCATTTATCGGGAAGTTCCTTGAAGAATATCATACCTAATATTCTAGAGGATAACCCAAATTCACTTTTACCTCCAAAATTCCCTCACTGATCGATTTCAATCGACAGTGAGTTCACAAAAATGTTCTTTCGGCCCTTTTGATTCTTTCCATGAACAGGAGGTCCACTCTCAGTTCGGAGTTCCCTTTCGATAAACGAAAGAACTCCATTTCTTTTTTCTTTGGTTCAACCTTTTCATGGTTATAACCGAAGTAGAAATTTCACTTCGATAAACGAAGAATTCTTCTTTCGATCAGATAACCCATCCTATAAAAGGTAAGTTTATCTAGATCTTCCAGATTCTCGGAGTGGAGATCCCACTTCCAGTTTCTTTCTTACACTGGAAATAGAATATAAAATTCTTCATTTCCAGGATTCGGGGAATAGAATATAAAATTCTTCCTTCCCACACCAACTCCTTTTCTAAAATTTACAAAATTAAGATTCATCTTAGGTATTTTATCCCGAAACCTAAGCAGGGATAAGTCTGCGCCTAACACGCGCTGCCGGTTTAGTCTTTTTCCGATTGAAAAAGACACCAGAGTTCGATTCTGGGGTATTTTATCCTAAAACCTAAGTAAGGATAAGTCCGCACCTAACACGTGCGGCCGGTTAGGTCTTAACCGTTAAAAAGAACCCCCGTCCGCATATTCAACATTGTGGCAGGTTGTTATTAATAACACCGAAATCCATGCCTCACACGCATGGGGAATTTTATCCTGAATCCTAAGAAAGGATACGTCGACGCCTAACACGCGTCGCCGGTTTGGTCTTTATCCGTAAAAAAAAAAAAAGATACCAGAGTCTGACTCTGGGGTCCTTTATCCCAAAGCCTAAATAGGGATAAGCCAACGTCTAATACACGTTGCTGGGTAACCTATTCCCATAATAATGGCAAAGTCTACATATTCAAAGTTGTAGCACAAAGTCTAAAGGAGTTCATTCCTTTAGCGCAACGTCACATGCGGAACGGATTAAAACAATCCGTATGTAAGCCCGACTCAAACGGTAGTCGGTAAGAGCACATCAAATCCGTTGAAGGCTGAGGATTTGCCAAAAATCCTAAGTCAACGTCTTATACACGTTGCTGTTTAGTCTTTTCACAAGAGAAAGACGAAGTCTTCGTATTCAATATCGTAGCACTAAAAGAGTTAACTCTTTTAGCTTAACGTCACGTGTGGAACGGATTTAGACAATCCGCACGCTAGCCCGACTCAAACGGTAGTCGGTAAAGGCTAATCAAATCCGTTAGAGGCTGGGGGTTGGCCAAAAATCCTAAAGCCAACACCTCACACGTATCGCCGGGTAGCCTATTCCCGTAACAATGGCGAAGTCTATGTATTCGACATCATAGCACAAAGTCTCAGAGAATTCAATCTCTGAGCATAACGTTACATGCGAACGGATTTAAACAACTCGCATGCTAGCCCGACTCAAACGGTAGTCGGTAAAGGCTAACCAAATCCGTTGATGGCTGAGGGTTTGCCAAAATCCTATGTGTATTGTGGTCAATCATTTCAAACGGAATGACGAATCATAATAAAGATAAAAAGGGAATTCACTAAAAGAGTCAAAAGTCAAATCACTCAGTAAACAAAATCAGACATCAAGACTGTGGCTAAAAATCTGCTGGCTGACCTTAGACAGCTTCTCATCATAAGCTTGCCTAAGTTCAGCCCTAAGGGACTCCTCGGTGGCGGTCGAAGTCTTCGCAGCAGCCTCCTCGATCTCGACTAGCCTCTGCTTCAAAGACTTCAACTCATCGGACAAAGCCGTACAGGTCTGCTGGTCCTGTGCTTCTGTCATCTGAAGAATGCCAAAAGTCTCCTCTTCTTCGCGGAATTCTCTTCTAAGCTGATCTATCTTGGTCCCACAAGAAGTAATAGAAGAGCGGAGCTCGGCAAGTGAAGATAATCTGGTAGCAAGGCCGGTCTCAACTCGAGCTACTCGGTCTCGCTGCGCCTGAACCTCAAGACTAGCAAGAAGCTGAGTCTCGCGCAGTGACTGTAAATGGGTCTCCAGCTCAGCAGCAATGAAGGAAGAGGCACCGGTATCTCGAAGCTCACGAAACATCTGAAGCTCATGCTCTAGGCAGTCGAGATCGTCAACTATGGCCTTCGCCAAATCTAGGTATCCTGCTTCCCTTATCAAGTTGATTCTGGAATTAAGGAGAGGTTTAAACTGGTGAAGTGAAAATCCATCGTGAAAGAGCTTGCCGATCATAGCATTCACAAAGGAGAAGAAGGAACGAACGTCTATGCAGATGACGACCTTGTCAGGATCGTCGTCAGATAACAACTCCTTCACTAAGACATGAAGACGAGAAGAACGCCCTACACAAAAAAGGGAGAAGTCCGTCAAAAGTCTTAATAAGAAAAAGGAATAACACTCTTCAATGAGTTAACTTATACCTCCTTCCCCTTGATCCGCTGGGGGTAGTGGAGGTGTAACGGCTGTAGGTGCATCAACTGGTGTAGTTGGTCTCACAACCGGCTCAACAGGGTCTTTCTCAACAAAAGCTCCTGCCAGATTCAAAACAGAATTCGCAGAGGCGTTACATTATAGTTGCATTAGTCAAGATTGGCTAGTCCTATAATTAACTCAGAAAGAAGCACATACCTTCAAAGGAATCATCCTCGGGATTTTCAGCGAAGGCGGGCTCAGAAAACATATCCCCAGGTAACTGGTCATCGATCTGAGGAGAGCTATATATGTAGCGCATCATGGGAGTGTCCGCAAACAAGCTTCCCTCGTCAAAGTCATCGATGGAGAAATCTGACATAAAAAGATATGAATGCCAAAGAAGAGTGAAGAGACTACAACTAATGGAAATGAGTTACCTCTCACAGATGCATCGGCCTCTTCATTTCCAGGATTCATCTCCTGCAAATTATCTGAAGAAGCAAGAAATAGAGGACAGTTAGAGATTACATAAATTCATTCGTGTATTATCTAAAGAAATACAGTGTCAGTGTTAGATGTACCTGGATTCACGGAATCGGGTCCTACATTGATCTCCTCTCCAATGTCAGCAACCCCGGTAGGCCTCTCTACATGAGGTAGTGGGTCAAACTCATCGGGAGATACGGGAATGGGATCGGGACTCATCTCATTCTCTCCACGCACTCCTATATAGAGATAGAAGAGCATGAGTCAATGTTCCGAATAACCAAGAGAATGGTTCACAGGATGGATATTACCTCCGTCACTGGCAGGATCATCGCCAGCCAAGTCCATGTCAGAAGCTCGGGAAGCTGCACGCGGCTTACGGGCTAATCTCTTCCGCCTAGCAATAGGGATCGAAGGTCTCGCCTGGGGAGGAGGACGAAACTCTTCATCCTGATCAACTGTGGTCCCTGAAACATCAAACCATAGTCAGTTTCAATACTTCTGCAAGATAGAAATAAAAGATGAATTACAAACCTCGCTCGGAAAAGTCATCATAATCTTCGGGATCCCCGCCTGAAGCCTCATCTGTGGAATTGAATGTCCTCTGGCCCTCTTCATCAATCCGACGAGTCTTGTTCCGCGTCCTTTGTGCACGAGCGTTCTCCCGAATCTTAAGGGAATCAAGCTGAGAAGCCTTCTCAGCCTCTATCTCTGCAATCGGCTTCACGGGGACAGTCTTGTTAGCTGCTAGTAACCACTTGCAGCTCAAGAAAGTGAGGTTCAACTGCCGATCAATACTCGGGAGACTGAACTTAGCACCAGTACAGCTAGTCACGGTCCACAACCATGCACAGAGACCGTCTACCAAACCACTATGGGTCCGAAACTGCTGACGAGGATTCCCGATGTAGAGCTGATCATAGCCAAACTGGCGAGCGAATCGGCAGGGTAGATATGGCTCTATGAAGCACTGATCCCTCACCCGAAAAGTCAGATAGCCAGGCCTGATGTTCACCAGCCAATTGAAGCAGCCAATGTCTAAGTGAGTCCGATACTCTCTCGGCCTCTCATCATCTATCAAGCACTCGCCGTACCGGCCGAAGAACTGCGGAAAACAAGTGGAGAATGCCCAACACTTGTGGACCTGCAGCTGCTGTCTGACATCAGAAAATCCTCGACCCTCCCACCTACCATTCTCAAGCAACTGTAGCAGGGGAACGGAGTGATCTGTGGCGTTCGGCACCGACATCATATCCGAGCGGTGGAGGACGAACCAGGCCATCAGATAAGCGTACGGGAGCTCCACCTTAAGAGTGGGGATCTGACCTGGCAAATCGGTCTCCTTCCGTGTGAAAGCACTAGAAAGCTGTCGAAGTCCTCGGTGAATGTCAGCTACCATCAACGGAAGAAGTGAGAGTTCTTTCTTATAAGCAAGCTGAACTGCTGGATAGAGTACCTCCAGGGGCAAGGCGTCGCCAGACTGGTATGGAACCACGCACTTCTTCAACCAGATAGCAAGAAAGCCGGCAAGAAGAGTCATCGGCCGGATCGGGGTGGTCGCATGCCATAAGAAAGATCTGAACTTGGTCTTCGCAGGGAAGCTACCCTCAGGACTGCTAGTGGTATAAGAACGAGCGTCAATCTTCTTCAACAGACTGTTCACCTCTGAAGGAGTAAGTGGGGCCAACTCACAAATATCCTCGCCAGAACGGTTCTCCAGGTTCTTGAACAAATAGTTTGCAAACTGCTTCAGACTCACGGAGGCCTTGGTCCTTTTTGCTAAAGGCTCAGACTGTGCTAAAGCAATGTGATAATGACAAGTGAGATCCCATAGAGTCTCATAGCGATTAGGCATGCGATCCTTCAACTGGTCCAATTCATGATTAGAGGGAAAGTACTCCTGGTATAGCATCTGTCCCATGGGCAAGCCAGAAATCCTGTGCATCTCGTGGAGAGCTAAGCCCAACTCCCCCTGCCGGGTCAGAAAAGTGTTCGAGTCTGGATTATATAGCTCGAACAAAGCACAGAAATGCCTCAAACTGACAGGCAAGCCATACATGGTGGCACGAACAGCTGCATACAAACCGCAAGCGTGCAACTCCTCGCTCCATCGGCTCAAGACATATGTCGTCATGCGACTCCACCAAGACTTGTCCAAAGAGTGAACCCAACCATAAATCCTGTGACGAGTCGCAGGCATCTCCCGTCCTAGGATAGCGAGGCGATTCCTTAAGGTCGAGGCAGTGGCGAGAAACTCGTTACGTGGTGGTGCATCTAGTCCCAGCACCCCGGGATGCAATCCGGTGATATGACTCCTGCTCGAACCAGGAGCTGCCTGATGTGTGACGTAGCCGCAATGGACGCTCTCATGATCCTCCGTCAAGCGCCACGACATCTCCCGTGTCACAGCCTGACGCCTGAGCTCAGTCAATGAGCGATGCCGAGGAATCTCCGGCAAGTATAGGAAGCCACT
>BQKN01024509.1:0-17254 GCA_022839385.1 Asparagus kiusianus
ATTTGTTTCATATATATATATGGCTAAACATATTGCTAAACAAAATCGATAAATATGAAACGATTGTGTGTATATAAGTAAACAAGAATATATGTTTCATATTTATATAAACTTGCAAACTATCAAGACCAAAAACGTGTAAATGTATGTGTGTATATAATTGAGCTTAAAATACTAACACACAAAGTATAAACTCCTAAACTAAATTACCCAAGCTATCTTGATCTACGATGAAGCTCAACTTGGAAAACTATACGGATAAAGCTTGATCTTGAATTTGTCTTGAATGTGCAATGGCTTCATACCGATATTCTGCAAACCTCTATTTGATATGATCGTTATAGCGTAATTCCATCTAACCTTTAACATCGTTGTTTATCTAGAATACCTAATAAGAAAACACAAACACTAGACAAACACTATTAGAGATTGTTTGTAAAACATCATCAAAACAAAAAGGCCAACAATAAAGGCCCTCCTAGTATATATAATTTTTTTCTCGTATATATACACAGGAACAAACACATACATATATAATTACAAATGTGTCCAATTATATTTAAAATTGATGAATTAGTCTTTCTCTTAAAATATTACTAATGAATTGGTTAAGTTTTTTTTTTTTTTTTTGCTATTTGTTGATTTGATTGATATCTTGGGCTTACTAATTTCTGTAAAGAAGGTTATTGGTTGATAGGTGTCTTTCTCTTAGAATATTAATAGAACACAAGACATCATAAAAAAAAACAAATTACCCAAAATATTATCTCAAATTCTCATTGCTTTACTTTTCTAATAAATAGATTGAAATTATAATAGGTTCTTAAAGTTATTCTAGGAATAAGTATTTGGACTCTTAAGATTTTATTTTATGGATATATTAGAAGCACGTGTACTTTTTTTGGATAACTCAGCCCAAAATCGAAACCAAAACTGTGGGAGTCATATTAGAAACCCCTAACCGTGTAGGTCACCCCCGGTGGGTATATATTTTTCTCTTCAAGTTGAAATTTTAATGCAAGTATCAGTGTATCACAAGTTTGAGGTTCAAGCATGAGTTATTTTAGATTAAATAAATATATAAAAGTTGTATATCTCATCTAACTGCAACATTTAATTTGATTGCTTCATGTTGCAAGGTTTAACTCAATTACTCTTTAGTTCATACCGGATATCTAAAGTTTTTTTAATGATAAAATGAATGTAATATTACCTTGCTAGCTGGAAAAATCTCTGTAGTTTCTTCATTGAAGAAATATGTTCAATGTTGTGATTACACAGGGAGCATCAACTTTTTTATATCTTTTTTTTAATCTTTTAGATATTATAAAAAAGGCGAAATATTACAAAGGTGAGTTTGATGGTAAAACTATTAATTCTAAAATAAATATTGTCTATGCACTCATTCGTTAAGCCGACATTTTCTTTTTCTCCTTTTATCTTAGAATATTATATAGGAGGAGGAATATTGTAAGGGAGAGGCTGGTAACTAAACTGTCTAATTTTGAGCTTTAGATTTTGAAATAAAAGTCACCCACCCCTATATTTTAAATTTCTTTTAAGTTTTAAGCTATTTGAAGAAAAAACTTTAGCTCAGATTATTTAAGTTTTACTAATCCATAAGCTATAAGTCATTGATATAAGCTATTTATATATACGCTCATATCCATAAAAAATAATGTGTATACAAAAAATTAAAAAGAAGAAGCAGTTGTTCAAAAAATTCTTCAAAATACTTATCCTTAACTGTGAATTAATTGCTACGTGACGACTTTTGAGTGAACCCCTAACCTGGTGACTTTTGGTGAACCACCAAGACGCTCGACCACACGCATACCGGGCAGATAGGTAGGCTTGAAGGAGATAGTTCGCACCAAGAGGAGACTACATAAGTTTGCTCATTGATGATCATCGATCTATGCAGGTTCCTTGCGGGCACTTAGCTGCAATAAACAAGCATCGCTTCTCATTAATTTTCCCCTGCTTTCCTCATTGATCACTAGAATCTTTACCATACGCCGTGAACCTTAACATGTCCCAATCATTTCCTTTTGAGCTTGATCAAAATTCAAAACCCGTACCTGTTGGGCTTCTCTCTTTGTTCAGACCGTAGATTTCTCATTAAATTGTAAAAAGTGGGAAGCAATTGCACATACACCCCGGAGTTGCAGGGACGTGGGCGTTTTATATACTTCCTAACTATTAGCACTTAGACCCCTTGAATATCAACCACACCCTCAGGTCATTTGCAATGTTAAGGTGTCACATAGGAATCCAGGGACACCAGTTCTAAACTGAAAACCAGTTAACGACGCCCTACAATGCCCTCTAAACCGAGGTAAAAAAAGCAATGCATTTTGAAATACAACTACCCGCGATGTATCTGTAGATAAACATCAAGATGAGACTGCAAACTACTTCCATGCACAAGCTACAGATTGTAAGAACGTAGCAACTGCAGCAACTGAGAAGCAATTTCTTTCTTGTGCTCATCTTGATGACTGCTCATCGACAACTGATGCTCTGAAGAAACGAGATAAGTCTATAACCACTGTAAGGAAATCTAGTAAAGCCTTAGATCTGCTGTCTGGACTCGAAGCAGCTCCCAGCAATTGCGAGAAAGTCGTGCCTAGTTGAAACTCGAGTATCACCGGCTTCAGTCCGCTTTGCTCGTTCGGAAGAAACCAATTTTTCCAACGTCAGCCAAAAATAGTGACTTTCGTTGAACTTCTCACCCTTGGAGAGATGGACGGTTACATTCTCGATGGGCATATTTCGAAGAGAAAAAAAAAAGATTACCATGGATGCGTTAAAACTGCGACGATAATACATTTTTGTCGTGAAGAGAAAGAAGATGGATTGTTGAAAATGAAAATTTAAAATTGTTCCAAAATAAATGAAAATGGATTGTTGAATCTAGCTAGAAAAGGGCCAGCCAACCCTTAATAATGCAGTGTTATTATCCTTCCAGTCTAAATTGTGGTCAAATGCGGCACAGAGCACAAACAAAACCCTATAATTCCTCTGCTGAGTATTATGGTTTAACAATGTCTTGTGTGATTTCTTGTGAATTAAAATTGTACTTCTTCTCCATTTTAATTCACAAATATAGCATCATGATTCATGAACGTTTATAGTTGTGTATTCATATTTACACAAAAAGAAATCACACGAGAATAAATACCCACGTGATACCTAAAAGGAATTCAAAGAATAATGTGGCATATTGAATGAGAGCAATTAATCTTTCCTGAGATAGAAAATATACGCAATGCAAGAAACTTGCTGCTTGCTACCGCTAACACCTGATCTTGGCCGAAAAAAACTCTCAATTTCAATTCAAAATTTTGTACTTCAAACACACAACGCAACTAATTGGATCAAAAAATTTCACAACCTCAGAAAAATAAAACGAAAAGAAGAAGAAGACATAAGGAACGAAAAAAGCAATCATAACACCAAACCAAACAAGATTTTACATAAAATCCACAAAAAAGAACCATGGCATCAGGCACTAACAAGAAAAATTCGAATCCCAAACCTTTTTCTACAAATCGTATTCAATTATACTAAATACAAGAAAAACCAAAAGCTACCTGAGACTTATTTGCAGAAATCTCGATTCCCCATTCTTCTCCCTCATTCCGCGCTCCATCAACAGATTTTTTTTTCATTCAGGATTTTGAGTCAAACAATCGAGACCCTCGGTCCTGCTCCTCACAATCCTATGAAAAACCTCTCTCACTACTCGCTCCAATGGCTCCAACCCATCCTTTAGAGCATCACAAATCACCTTCAATTCTTTCACTCGTTCTCTAACCTCACCCTCCTTCTCCTCTGAGATTGGCGACTGAATATTATCAATAAGCTCATTCAAATGCCTTGTGCACTTCTCGACTGAATGAATCTCCTTCAGCAGCCCACTCGCATTCTTCCGATCCCTCTTCTTCGATTCTTCCAGAATCCTCTCGTGAAGAGACCCAACAGAAGAAGCCCAAACAAAATGCCGAGGAATCGAAAAATGAGTCTGAAGCCCTCGATCCTGGCAAGGGATCGCCGCCACAAGCGCCCACATCACAAACAAAAGCACAGAATTCATTGTATAGATCGGAACCACAAGGCCACCGGTAGCAGTGATATCGTTGTTCCTCGGAGCGCTGAGATTCGCTCCGATTGCCTGCAGCTGCTTCGCCGCCGACCACGAGCGAGAAACGCTCCACGAAAGCGACCGGAAATGGCCGCCTCCGCTGCTACCGCCGCTCCCGCTCCGGCGATGGTGATGATTATGATCCTTAGTTCGACCGAAGGATCGGTTTCGATAACCGATAACGGATCCGGATTCTTTGTCATCGAGCATCAAGAGGGTGAGATCCGTCAGCGCTTTCTTCGCTCGCCGGATCTGGCCCTCGCCGATCGATCTCTGATTGGAATCGAGAGCGGCGACGACAATCTCGAGATGATTCCTCCACTGACGGACCTGATCGATTCCATCGCGGATCGCGTTGCAGACATCGAGAGCCTTGACGGTCCTCTCGAAGTAATCGGAGACGAATCGATCGAGAGGAGGTTTCGATACAAGAGACGATCGATTGCTAAACAAGATCGCGCGAAATTCTTCGTGAATCAAGAGGAAAGAGTCGAGGAGCTTACGGATCCATGAAAGGGAGAGGAGATCGTCGGCGGCGGCGCAGGAGGAGGAGGAGAGGAGATCTGCCACGTGGCGCTGAAAGGAATTGAGATCGCCAGAGGCGGAGGCGGCGGCGGAGAGATCGCCGCCGTGGTTGTTGTCCATGGCGTGGACTTGATCGCGGCGGATGCTGAGGAGAGATCGGCCGATGGTGGCGTGCATTGTTGAGGGCTAGGGTCTCGAGAAGGAGGTCAGATCATGGCGAATTTGGCGACCAAAACCCTAAATTTGTGGAGATTGGGAACCCTAGGTTTGCTTTTATAAAGAAAGGGGGAAAGGGAACCACGCGGGCGCCGATCTGTAAAAAACGGGATTAGATTATCGCTGTAAAAGTGCAAATTTAGATTTTGAAGGGGAATATTATTATTATTTTTTTGGGTGGAAACGTTTTGTGATGTCCTTGCTTTGACTGGGTTTGCTTTTTGAATTAGTAAATTGTCATCAACAAGACAAAATTTGGCAGGCAATTCTTTTATTTGATAGATGGAAATGTTTTGAACTATAAATAGTCAAAATAAATAAAGAATGACTTCTGTCTAAAAAAAACTTAGAGAGTAATTTTAGATAATTCATGTTGATGTCAGATATCAAATAGGGGTTTATGTGTTGATTGTTAAAGGTTAGAGTCCTCAATCTCCTTTAGACAGCTGACTTCTAGGCTAAGAATCATGTCTTGCACATGAAGAATACGTAAAAGGTCGGAGTTGGGGTGTCTGGTGGTTCCTCTGACGATCAAGTCAGTTGAGAGTTTGAGTGGAGAAGAAAGAGTTAAAGTGTTTGGCTTTTTAGCAAGACAGCAGACATCAGTTTTCTTTTATAGCAGATTCGAGGTGTAGACAAGTAACTTCAGCCGAGTTAAGCTGGTGGCTCAGTCGTCATCTACTTTGCCTGTGTAGGCTACAGAGGAGGGGTGAGTCACCCAGGTGTTTAATGTGAGGGTGACAGAATGTTTGTGACGCTGATGAGGACGGATGAATCATAAAGACTTTCGGGGTTGAAGAAATAATGATTTTGATCATTCATTAAATGTGATGGAAATTAACTGTTGGTGTGGGGCCCGACAACACATTGCCTTTTGACTCGGCTCCATGAGAGGGGCGACAAGTGATGCTTCTTTCTTGATTATGCGAGTGGACCGATAAGTACTGTCTTTCTAATCGGCCTCGCAAGTTGTCAACCTGGAATAGTGGAATGAAGAGGAGTGAGGTCGAGTCGAATGGTGCAGGCCGATAAGTATTACCTTTTTAGTCTGCCTCATAAGTTATCAACCAAACTAGTGAAAGTCAGCTCAAGCGGAGAGTGATAATGCTTCTCAACTTGGCCCTCCTTGAGAGTTGTGCCTAGGTTGTTTGAGTCGTCCTGGCTAGGGTGAAGCCGAACTAAGGTTTAGCGAACATGGGACACATGTTGACTCTAGTAAGATAATTAACACTTAGATTATTCACATGATATAACAGTGGCCCCTTCATTTGAATTCGGCAAGGTGAGTCCGAGTGAAAATTGAACAGTTGATAGTTAGCGATATCCTAGGTGCATTAATGAGGAAAGCGACATATTGCTGTTGATATGATACTCTAACATCACTAGAGATTGTGTGGCGACATCGCCTTGTTTTGTGAGCGCAGATGGTATATCAACCGAAGGACAACGCTTTGGTTCCCGCGCAGTCTATTTGACTTTCGAGGTCAATTCCAGCCATCCGTCTTCAATCGAGTCAACCGCTATGATCTCGACATGTGACCACCTCTGAGCCTATATGTATCAGTTTTGTAGAGGGGTTTCATTTGCAAACTCTCTAAACTCTGAACTTCGAACCCTAGATTTCTTCATTGAGCGTTTTTTGGCTAATTTCTGATGATCTCCAATAGCTTCTTCTACTCCCGCTACGGTTCACAACGAGATGAGGATCAATCTCCTAAGGAAGTTTCGCTCAAAGTTGTGCGCAACAGAGTTAGAGGCCTACTACAACCACTATAAACTCCCCCGAGTGTTCACATTGTCAGCGCTGCAGAGGGCTCAAGCTGTGTATGACCATAGTGGTACAGTGGCTCTGGTCTACCTCAAGTACTTGGTGTATGGCCTCTGCTCGTCGCTCCACCCCTTCCTTTACTATGTCTTAGAGGTTCAGGAGGTGTCTCTCTCATTAATCAAGCCAAACTCCATCGCCATATTGGTGGGGTTCAAGGTCATCTGCCACTGGGTTAGAGTTGACCCATCTCTTCGCATACTCGGCCACCTCCTTAGCATCAAAACTGGGAAGAAAGAGGGGCACTACTACTTTTAGAATTTAGGCGGCTTCAAAGTCGTCTCGATCGCTCCCGAGTCGAACAAAGATTAGAAGGAGAAGCTCATGTGGGTCTTTAGAGCCGGCCCTATATTGTCTTGCTCGGCTTGGCCCAAAGTTAACAAAGATGTTCTGAAGCCAGGTTTCCTCACAACTAAGGAGAAGCAAGGGCTTGAGAAGATCCGAGCCTACGCTGGGTCTTGAAGGATAGAGAATCTACTCGACCCAACAGTTCTGCGAGTGAATGGTATCTCCAGAGTCCTGCCAATAGAAGAGGACAAAATCTTAGCAGCAGTCGTGGCTTTGCCACTGAATGAGTGGGACAAGGTGCAACCGAGGCCATCAATAGGCTTGAGAATCGTTTGAGGTCTGAGTTGGCCCCTGCAGAGGCCGAGGAGGTGTTAGTGAATGCTGCCGAAATAGCGGCTCGACTGGCTGGGCCAAGTGTGACTACTGCTTAGGCCAAGAGGTATAAGAAGAAGAGGAGACGACTGCAAAAAGTGACCAGGTGTTGTCTTTTTAGGAATGATGAGTCAACCCAGACTTGAGAGGGGGCGTAACAGAGGTGGCACTCCCCTTTGAATCCCGAAAGTCGGTAGACATCCCTTCAACCGAGGAGGTTGAGGTCATCATGGCCCTCGACAAGGAATCCCTTGTATGGCTTGAGGGGGGAGAAATAGGGGCACACATGCCTACTGAAGCCGAGGCTCAGGGAAGTGACAACCCAGCCTTCTCCAACCGAGTCTGCCCTTCGGCAAAGCAAGGAGTCAGCTAAGGAGTCAGCAGTGGCCGATGCAACTCTAGCTCCTAATGTGGGCCTTGGATGACCCTTCCTCCACCTTATCAATGAGCTCAAGCTGAACGTGTAGGGAGAGATGAGGATGATGATGATGGAGTCATCCACTCGGTATGACAGAGAGCCATCAGAAGAGTTCATATTCACTCCTAGGCAGCATCTCGACAAGAAGGGCTTGGTCTTGGAGTCTCGAATCCTCTAGTCTTTGGCACTGGAGCGGTTCTATCTTCCCCTAGATGACCAAAATTTCTTAGGCATGCTTGACATCGGCCTTCATCAAGCCCTCAAAGGCTATACCTTTGAGGAGGGCTCTGGTTGAATAGGAGCTGTTATCCCAATTTGAGCACGTGCGAGGCCTCCATCTCAAATTCTAGGAGGTATTGGAGGCTGAGAGGGCGGCTTAGAAAGAGGCCAAGAAGGATGCTGCTGCCAAGAAGGCCAAGCTGGTGGTATGGAGGGGGCGATGATAAATGGCGCCAAGAGGTGGAGATGCAGGAGGAAATGCTCAAGGTGCTCAAAGTGCACAACAGCAAGAATTCGACCACGATCGAAAAACTCAAGGAGGACATCAGTCATCTCCAACATGAGATCCATGAGTGGGATGATCGAGTGAAGTACTTGAAGGATGAGATCACGATCAGAAAGCAAGAGAGTGGAATCGTATTTGAGTGGGCTCGGCTACCTCGCCAACATGCCAAGAACCTCTAGAATCAGCTGAAAGAGGAGGGGGAGCCCATGAGAATCTAAAGAAGGAGGCGGCCCAAGTGGCACTGAAGGCCGATAGAAAATGGGATACGTCTCTTGTTGAAGTGTAGGCACTGTAGGGTCACCTTAGCTATCTCAAAACCAAGGCCTATCGAGTGGAGGTTGTGGACAAATACCGCAGCAGCACTCTAGGCAAGGTAGAGGTGGCTCTAACTTGCAAAGCCGGTGAGGCCTACCAAGTGGAGGTTGTGGACAAATACCATAGTAGCACTCTAAGCAAGGTGGAGGTGGCTCTGGCTTGCAAAGTCAGCTTTGATTTTTTTCCTAGCGTAGATCCCTCGTCAGTTCAAGCTCAACCCTGATTACTTCTACTACCCCTCCAGCATCGCCAATTACCTTGACATGCTCAAGGAGATAGAGTGGGCTAGTATTGGATATCAACAATGGGGATGAGAAAGGTGAGGAGTCGGTGGCGGTCTTTGATCGAAATAGTTGGGCTAGCTGGCCTGGGGATAACCAAGATGAAGAGGTTGGGTCTGATCCCTAGTTAACTCGTTAGCCGACTCCTACTGCTGCTGCTTCTCCTTTACTAACTTCAACTCTTGGCTCAATTGCTGTGCTTCACATCCCACTCCTGATATGAGTCGAGTCCCTTGAGAGCTCTATGTATCTCTTTTATTTTCTTTTGGCATTTTTATGATGTAAGTATTGTTGTACATATTTTGATATATGAATAATATGATTACTTTTATATACTTCATTTGTGCATCTTTCTTGCTTGTTATGTTCATAATCAATTTACCTAATTTTAAGATTTGTAACTCAAAGGAGCCGGTTCTATGCCTTGGTTTTACTCGAGGGGATACCAAGGTCTTAGTCGATAGAGTCGATGATGTGCCTTGGTTTTATCCTGAATGGGTACCAAAGTCTTCTAAGTTGGAGTCGACCGTGTTAGGGGCAATTTGACTTCATGCCTTGGTTTTACTTGAAATGACACCAAGATATTTAAGTACATGCCTTGGGTTTATTCATGAGAATGATGCTAAAATCTTAGAGTTGATGGCGTGCATTCTTTGTATTCCGAACAAGTACCAAGGTCTTTCGAGTTAGAATCAACTACACTAGGGACGACTTGACTTCGTTCCCTGGTTTTACTCAAAATAATACCAAGGTCTTTAGGTATGTACTTTGGGCTTATTCATGAGAATGATGCTAGGTCTTAGAGGTACTACACAAGCATAATACTATAAAGTTGTCAAAAAATGAAAATTTTATATCATAAGAGAGTCTTATAGTTAGAATTGCTAAAAGTATTTCTTGAGATGCTTCATATTCCAAGGATGGTGCAATATTCTTCCATTGGAGCTTCTCAGTCGGTAAGTGCCAGGAGTTACTTCCTCAATGACCGTATATGGTTCTTCCCAATTGGAGGCTACTTTAACGTGCTTGGTGTCTCTATTGAAATGGATCTTTGAATGACAACATCGCCAACATTAAATCTCTGGGGCCAGATGTTACTATTGCAGTGTCGGGCGATGCGCTGTTGACTGATGACTTATGATTAGAAAGATTTCTCTCAAACTTCATCAATGAGGTCGAGCCCGATCTGAAGCCCAGTAAAATTCAAATATTCATCGAAGTGCTACAATTTGATTGTTGGTATGCTGGCTTTTATTATGGTGACTGCCTCGGCTCCATATGCTAGCTTGAAGGGAGTTTCTCCTATGAAACTTTTGTGAGTGGTATGGTAAGACCACATAATTTCTGGTAACTCTTTAACCTAGTTTTTAACTGCCTTGTCCACCTTCTTCTTCAAAGATTAAAGTATGTATTTTTGGCGGCTTTCGATAGCATATTGCATTTTGGGTGTGCCACCAGGGCGAATTTTAGCCATATTTTTCATTCTTCATAAAAACTTCAAAAGCATTTGTTGTCGAATTAAGTGTCATTGTCGGTGATGAAAGAGATGGGAACTCCAAATCTACAGACAATTGATTTTCACATAAAATTGGTGATATTGTCTTGCCAAATTTGGCCAATGGCTCAGTTTCTATGCATTTTGTGAAGTAGTCAATAACAAAGATCAAGAACTTTCATTGTCCAAAAGCTATTTGGAGAGGCCCCAACAAATCTTGTCTCATTGAGCAAATAGAATTAGGCTCATAATGGGGATGAGTTCAGTTGCTGAAACTCGTGGCACATTTGAAAAGAATTGACAAGTTTTGCATTTGAAAATGAGTCTTTTAGGCTCAACTAGGATGGTAGGCCACTATTACTCTTCGCGGATCACCTTTTGAGCGAGAGTTCTAGCTCCTGGATGATTCTCGTAAGTCTCGTTATAGATTTCTATCAAAACATAACTAGCTTTGGATAGTCTGAGATATTGAAGATATGATCCCACACTACTGCTGAAGTATGACATTTGATAAATTTGATTATCGAGCATAAGATATCTCTAATAATTCCTCTGTAAACTCCTTGCTTTAGTAGCATTCTCTGGTAAGGTCCTAATGTTAGCTCCTGGATGAGTGGATCCATCCAATAAGGTTTTATAAAAGTTTTGACCCGCATGACTGAGTCTGTTGAAACTCCCCTTATGCTAGTGTTCTTGAGGGTGTCCGTGTGCACAAGTCCTAAACTATTCCCTGAGTTGGACGATCTGAGCTTAGATAAGGCGTCTGCTCGAGCGTTAAGGGCGCTGGGGACTTGGGCGATCCTAAAGTCTTTGAAGTTGCATAAAATCTCTTTAACCGCCTTCAGGTACAAAATCATCCTCGAAACTTTGATTGTATAGTATCCCCTCACTTGATAGACAACAAGTTGGGAGTTAGCCAGAATATAAATAAGCTCGGCCTTGACTGTTAAGGTGGCTCAAAGTCCCACAAAGAGTGCTTCATACTCGGCCTTGTTATTTGAGGCAGAGAATTCAAAAGTGATGGAGTGTTCGTATGTGGACCCATCGGGGTTACACAGGATTTCTCTAGCTCTACTGCCTCATTCTCTAGAAGATCCGTCCACCTTTAGTAACTACCATAAGGCAAACTTATGCTCAGGAATGCAGAGCTTTCGAGAGGTAGGTGTCTTGACGGTCTTGGACATTGAGGGCTTAGGTAGAGGGACCAGTATGAGTGTAGACAGTTCATTATCTGTTGTGGTCAACTCTATCAAGAAGTCGGCCAAGGCTTGAGCTTTTATAGTCACCCTCGGCTCAAATTTCACATCATATTCATTGAGCTCAACTGACCAATTGATCATTCTCCTCGAGGTGGTAGGACTGCCAAGTGCTTTTTTTAGTGATAGATTTGTCTGCACTATTATGGTATGTGCTTGAAAGAAGGGGCAAAGCCTCTCAGCTATAATTATGAGAGTGAATGAGGCCTTCTCAATGAGAGTACAGTTGAGTTCAGCCATCTTCAAGATCCGACTGACATAATATATTGACCTCTATTATCTTCTTCTTAGATCAGAACAAAGCTACTGACTTCTTGGGAGATGGCCAACTAGAGATACAATGTCTGTCCTTCTCTGGATCGGCTCAAAAGTGGCTTGGTGCTCAAATATCTTTTGAGGTCATTGAAGGCCTCACTACACTTGGCCGTCTATCCCATACATTCCTTCAGCTCCTTTCTTCCTCTTACTGCTTTGAAGAATGGAAGGATTCTCTTAGTAAATTTGAAAGGTAGCAACCAACGCCACTATCTTGTCATTCAGCCTCCAAACATCTTTCACCATACGGGGTTCAAGTAGCTGCTCTGTGGTGGTTGTCTTCTCGAGGTTGATCTCAATGCCCTACTGAGTAATCAAGAACTCAAGGAACTTGCTCGATTGTACTCCAAAAGCATATTTGGTTAGGTTAAGCTTCATGCGGTAGAGCCGAAGGATAGAGAATGTCTTTTTAAGATCCAACACATGAGATGACACTTGCTTTGACTTCACAAGGATGTCGTATCTAGAGAAGGCATCCATAAAAGTAAGTAGTTCATGGTCTGCACTCTCGTGTACTAGTTGATTAATTCTTGGGAGGGGGTAGTTGTCATTCGGACAAGCTTTGTTTAAGTTTGTGAAGTCCATACACATCCTCCACTTGCCAAGGGAGTTCTTCACTGGCACTGGATAGCCACTCTGTGTACCGCACTTCCCTGATGAAGCCCGCTTTGAACAATTAGTCGACTTCATCTACGATCACCTTCTATCTCTCAGGACTGAGATGCCTCTTCTTTTGTCTAACTAGCTTGCTATGTTGGTTAATTGAGAGCTCATGACTCGCTACTTTAGGGGGAATTCCTGGCATATCTTTGATCCCCTAAGCCAATGCATCTACATTCTCACATAAGAACGTGATCACATCTCCTCATTGAGGTTCAATGAGGCTTTACCCGATCTTGACCTTCTTCAACCCATCTAGGTCGATCAGCACTTCTTGGAGCTCTTCTACAAGAGTGGTCCGCTCCTATTCCAACACTTTCTCTATCTAGAGACGCGTCTTCTCAATTAGCAGGGTCTCCAGTACTCCTTTTCCTGTGATCGAGAGAAAATAACACGATTTAGCCTCTCGTTGGTTGCTCCTAATGATCCTAAGTCCTTTAGAGGCTGGGAACTTCACTATCTGGTCGTAGGTGGATGGGACTGCCTACAGACTATTCAAGGAAGTTCTTTCAAAAGTAATGTTTGTAGGCTGACTTGATATTCATTACCAAAAACTGGATCTGAACAGTGGATTGGCGAGGGTACTCATCGACCCTTATAGGGAGAGTGATCATCCCTTATGGTAGAAGTGATCCTATGAATCCGATGTGGGGATCTCGACAAGACTATAGTTTGGACTTATCAATTCCTATCTGATTGAAGGCAACAAGAATAGGTCAGTGGAGCTCCGTATATCGACCAAGATTCTTTTGAATTGAAAGCCATTGATCTCGATCGAGATGATGAGAATGTCATTGTGAGGCGTCTCGATGCCTTTCAAATCAGTGTTGCTGAAGGAGATGGGTTGATTTGCCCTTAGCTTCTTCACACACAAGTTGATATGCAATGCTCGTCTGACATATTTCTTCCGAGCGTTATTGGGCATTCCTCCCACCGTTGGGCCATCGTTGATAGTGTTGATGACGTCCCGACTGTGGGTCTTAGTAGGCTGTTTGTCAAGCTATTGCTGGGGATGAGGTAATCTAGAGCAAGACCCCCTGTCAAATCTCCTTGGAGAGGGATCTCTTCTATCCCATTGATAGACAAGTCTCTTCAAGAATCTCTTCTATATTAAGTCCTCAATATCTCTCTAGAGGACTCAACAATCATTAGTATGATGGTCATGATCTCAATGGTATTGGTAAAATTGCATGGTATCTCAAGACCGAGGTTCTAACTTCATGACGAGAGAAGTGGAATTGATATACCATTCTTTCTGGTCATGTAGAGGGGTTGTCTATGAGAGGTGTTAAGGGCAGTGAGTGCCAGCTACTTGGCGGCTTCTCTCCTATGGTCTCTCTTGTCGGTCCTGCTTAGCCTAGAGTTGGCAATCATTAATATGATGGCCATCTTCTACTTAGTAGAGGACTCAGTCCCTACAGTGGGTGTTGCTGTCATTGTTGCTGCTAATGGTTTTACTTCTCTGGCGGCCTTCTTATGTGCTCGGGCTTCTTACACATCCATGAATCCTCGGGCTTCTTCCACATCCATGAATCCTCGGGCTCTGATTATCAGCTGCTCATAGTTGGTGACTCGGTCTACAATGAGCGAGTCAACCAACTTGTTGTTCTGCAGGCCTGCCGAGATTGTGGCCATGACAACGATATTGCTAGGGTCATCATCTTCTAGTATCTTGACTTGGAACCTCTTGAAGTAGTCTCTAAGGTTTCCCCAGGCTCTTGTCTCATCTTAAGTAAGACATGGGAGGGCTACTTTTACTTGGAATCAGTCAAAAGTAATGTATAAACTTTTGGTTGAGCTGCTCGAAGCTATTGATGGAATTCTTGTCCAACGAGTTCCACCACATCTTGGCACTTCCGATTAGGGTGATGGGGAAAGCTCTACAAATGATCAGCTCTGACACTTGGTGCATGCTCATCAAGTTATAGAATTTTGAGCATGCTCTGGATCTCCCTGTAGACGGTCAAAATATATTTTCACTTAGGAGGATGATCAGTTTGGATCGAAGAAGTGAATGCTCATGGGATGAATACATCGAATGAGCCCAAAGTCAAGCCCACAACAAGCTGCAACAAAGGCCGCCTAATGACTAAAGTGTACCTCGCCAAGCAGCCTACGTCGACTCCACGGGACCAAGTTAAAACACGAGTCGACTCCCACGACACGCCCCAGACCGAGTCAAAAGGCGTGACTGGACGGCCAAGCCTAGAACCAAATTCTGTGTCAAATTTGAACTTAAAGGTGCAACGCGCCAACCGATGAACTTTGCCCATGTCAAGTGGAGCAGGTCATTCACTTTTGAACAAGGCGCGCCCATGTCCGTAGCGACCTTCGTCCACATCTTCAGTGAACCTCGCTAAGTCTACAAAGTTCGCCTAAATAGACATTTTAGAGTTATTTTCAAGGGATAATTGCTCCCTACTAACTCCTACTTTAATGACCACTTAACACACTGTTAAAGAGGCAATTAACTCTCCTTTTTAGCCTATAAAAGGAGAAGAGATCATCCATTTTAAAGGGTTTGGAAAAGTTTAGTAGAAGAATCAACACATGCATCGCACTTGCGATTCAGTTGAGAAATAATGCTAAGAGAAGACCGAGTTATCTTCTAAGTAATTTAACTCTCATCAACAACAAAAAACCCATTATCTTAATCAGCGCGTCAACGTAGTATAAGATCGGCTCCATTAGAATACAGAAAAAAAAACCCCAGAAAATATAAAATTTTCTTTGTTTTAGTATATTTTTATCGTAATCTGCATCAATTACAATATAAAAGAACCTGAAACAGGATGGCGACTCCGCTAAGGACTTCCTTCTCCTCCGATGAGAAGATTGTGTCGCACGCCAACACCAAGACCCTTGGGTCTTTTGCTAAAATGCTGATCATTGAATTTAACCAAGCGAAGCTCAAAAAATCTATTTCCAAGAACCAAATCTTTGCGACAGCGACTATACGTAGTTGTCGAAAAATTTGTTGTAGTGCGAATCTAGGGGCTATAATGACCCTTGCGTGTGCAAGGACCACCTTCTCTGAAGATAGTTTGAGCTTAGCTAGAAGCTAAATAAACTTCACCAAGAACAAAGGAAATTTGACTCTCGCCAAGAGCGAAGGAAATTTGACTCTCACATTGAGCGAAGATCAAGATGTTACCGCATTTGGTCTCAGACTTTAGTGTTCAACTGTTTTAGGAGTTTGATTTAAAGCATCTCGTGACGCTCGCCATGCTTCCCCGATAGAAGCTAAAAATAGAGGTAACTCCTCATTAAAATTCTCTCATGGGAATAAAATCATTATTAATGCTCCCACTGGACAAACATCTGGCCAATGTCGTCGTAAGTGACATTCACACTCCAAAGCCAAGACTAGCGAAGTTGACACCGTCATTGATCTAAGAGAATTCATAACTCTGAAGAGAGCTCGGCAATGTCAGCATTGTATGACCCTTAGATAAGTGATCTCGGTAGTTCAAAAAAATTGTCAATGCAAAGAATCAGTCTTCAACCATCTCAGTCATGTTCCTAAGCCTTCAAAAGTTTGGACTAAACGACGACGATGTGCTCGAAGAGGCAAAATGCAAGTATTCACTATCAACATGACAAGTGTGACTTCCAGAGATGATGAGGAAAGTATAGATAGCTCACCCAATCCAATATACTCTCCTAGCATTGGATCTATACTACCAAAAGCCGATGGTGTATATCGCAATATCAGGCTAAGGAGAAGAGCGATGATTCCTTTTGACTAGTCCTCTATCCTAATATAGACATCGTAGTCTTCATCCCAGATGAACCAACCCACTTTTAGTGGAGCCAACTCTGCTATAACATCAAATCTAACCCCTAGTTTAAGTCAAGAATGGCAATGGGTGATAGACATGGCAGATCGAGAAACATTCTGACTCAAATGGCAATTTAGAAGAAGGACACAGATGAACGGATGAACGTCTAGAAGAGATGGTTAAACAACTTCTACTAGCGTCTCATCCTCAAACGAGCTCTTCAAAAGGGAAAATACCATTTGGAAAAAAATCCTCCTGATGAAAATTAAGAATATCAAGATGATGCAGACTCTAAACATGCAAGATCAGAAGCCATACTACCTTCGAAGCCAAATAAAAAAGCGAAAGCCTTGGAGGACATTCAAAAACAGTTTAATGTTCTTTCTCAATGAACTGAGCTCAAGAAGGTTAGAATCATCTGACTTTATCCCGTCGAGTGGAACATGATTCCCTATCCGATGAAGTTCAAGCCATCTACAATACATAAGTTTGATGGTAAATGTTCTCTGAACTAGCATATCTACTACTTCCATCAGCAAACTAGAAACATAGTGGGTAACGATGCTATTAAGGTACGTTTTTTATTGGCACCCTCCAGGGGGTAGCCTTTCATTGTTCTAAAATTTGACCAAAGGTTCAATCATATCTGGGTAGATTTAAAATCAAAGTTCCTCTTATAATTCCACGAGGAACAATCTGACGTTACCAGGACCAAACTCCTTTCTGAGAAACAAAGTAGAAGTGAGATTGTAGGCTGTCTAAAAATCACAACGGATAG
The DNA here is from genome assembly GCA_022839385.1 of Asparagus kiusianus. Classification (NCBI taxonomy): domain Eukaryota; kingdom Viridiplantae; phylum Streptophyta; class Magnoliopsida; order Asparagales; family Asparagaceae; genus Asparagus; species Asparagus kiusianus. Next base: position 17,179 of record BQKN01024509.1, read on the forward strand.
CTGATCCCCACAAGATTATAAGGCAATGATTCCTTCAAATCAAGAAGCAGAATTCATCCTTACAAGCAAAACAGAA
>BQKN01024510.1:0-15579 GCA_022839385.1 Asparagus kiusianus
TTTTCTGAAACTTCTGAAGAGCCGAAACTCTGCCGGATTGCGACCTCAACTCGGATTGTGAAGGCTTGAAGACTTGGATTCCCAGATCTACGTCATTCTACTCCGGATCTAAGCTTGGTTCTTAGATCCCGAGATTTGAGCGAGCGTTTCCTTGGTGAAACGATCCCTCACGGCTATTATCTCCTTGGTGAGATAATACCCATCATACCACGTAGATCTGTTCGGATCGAGATTGCGCGGTGGTCCACGGTAATCAACCCCGGCACAGGCAAACAACCCACGCAAGCGAGGGACCGGATAACAGGAAACTCGTGATTTGTTCAAGGAGAATTGTAATTTTATTTTCTTTGTTTTGATTTTCATTGTAACCGGATCCTACAAAAAGGCCGGGACTTTGTAAACGCATAAAGTTGTTACCAAAGTTGTAATGGGATCATCAATGAAGAAGAACACAATTTTCCACGCGAACAATCTGGCGACCACAGTGGGAGCCACCGATCTCGCTGCCGAGATCGGAGTGTCGCAGCCGCGGATCTCGATCCCGGTCGTGGAGGAGGTCGAGTATGAATTCGACCAGCAGAAGTACGAGGAGTACGTGTCCTCGTCCGGATCTATCTCCTCCCCCAAGTCCAAGAAGTTCCAGAAGTTCTCCTCCAGGAGAAAAGTCCGTTGGAGTGATGAAGCTGAAGCCACCAACGATGACCTCACCCCGATCGACGCCGAAGCTGCGTTGAGTGAGGCCCTACCGACCTCAAGGAAGGTCAAATCCGCCATTGAAGGCGTGGTGACTCTCTCCAAGAGAGCCCGCCAGAGGCAGCGTCAACGCCTCACGAAGCAATTCGCCAAGGCCATGGAGTCCGTTGACGGGGTCCGTTATCATGCGAATCTGAAGAACAAACGAGGCAAACAGCCTCAACAACAAGTGAAGGGTGGTTCCTCCAAACCATCGACAATGGAGTGGGTCCGGGTCAAACGGAACCGCTCGACACTGGAGGAGCGCATCCGCAAACGGCGCGCGTTGTCGGCGCAAGCAAGGGCCAAAGCCGAAGAAGCCCGTCGAAAACTGCAGAAGGAGGTGGTCAAAAAGCCGCCACCAACTCGCAAGGTCTGGAGGCCAAAGTCTGAAGCAACAATTCAGACCAAGGAGCGACAACCACAGCCTCCGGAAATTCAAACTCCGGCAAGTCAATCCAAACAGCCGGTAATTTCTACAATTGCTCCGGGAGATCCCGCAGGACCATCCCAGAAGAAAAAGTCCGTTTTGGAGCTCCTCGGCCCACTTCCGAAGGAACAAGGTAAAGCTCCAGTCCAAGAGCGCTTGGGACCAATGAAGAAATCCCAAACAATGCAACACGCTGGCGGTCGCCGCAACCCTCAACACTTGGAGAAAACCGCGGCACCCAAGCGCACAACTTTGCGCATAGAAGTGCAGGAGTCCGCTGAAGATTCACGTCCACAAAGGCGAGTATCAAGGCGTGTGACTCTGAATGGTCCAAAGCAGACAATTCATCCTCAGAAGGAAGCGTTGTCATCTGATGACGACAACGTTATACCTGAGAGATCGTGCCAACACACGATAGGTTACTCCGCCACTCAAACAGACGAGCTGTACTATCGTGCCGGGGGTACGAGCAAATCCAGAAAGAGGAGCCCTCGAAGGCTCGAAACACAATGTCCTTGTTCGAAGCTCATTCGGGCGGTACTGTCGGAATGCAACTGTGTTAAGACAGTCCCCGAAAGAGTATCTGTATTCGAAAGGCTCAGCAATGGAACGCCAAAACCAAAGCATAGGCGCTTCCAACGAAGAAGGAAGATGGTCGAAGACGGTGAACTTTCAAGAGTCACCGCAAATATGACCAGCACAGGAACATCGGCTCAGGATAACCCCGAGGCGGTTCCAGAAATATCCCGACGTGTAACTCGTCTACAATCCGGGGCTATCATTCGCGCTACGTATGGTAGAATCCGAACAAGAGTACCTTCGGGAGATGAAGAATCAGATGCTGGCTCAGCAGTGGCGTCTGATAACACAGTGTCCAGTGAAGGACAACCCCGCAAAGTGTTTATGATAAACGCGGAGCAAGTGGCCAAGATGCTTGAAGATGCCATGGCCAAACAACAGGAGACCTTTCGGTTCGAAATGCAAATGGCTATGCAGAACATGAGAGAGATGCATGACCAACAGCTTCAAGCATTAAGGAACCAACAAGGTGAACCAAGTCGTCCCAACCAGAACAACCTGGAAGATGAGGACACAAATGAGGTTCGAAATGTTAACAACCCTCCCATCAACCCAGGGGGTGGTAACGAGAATGCTAGCGAAGATACAGGTGAAAGCCTAAAAATTAAAAATCTCGAGAGCAAGATCAACACATTGATCTCTGCTCAAGAGACGAAAAAGACGGGCATTCCTTGTCCATATATACCCAAGAGAGTGGGAATCAATCCCATATCCGGCGAAGTTCAGTCTAATTAACTTCACGCCGTTCAATGGGATGGGTTCCCCTACTCAGCATTTGATTTACTTCAAATCGCACTTGGGAGTCATCTCTGATAATGAGCCTCTGATGGTGCGGTCATTCGTCGGCACTCTTCGCGGAGCTGCCTTCGATTGGTATCGTCGCCTCAAGCCAGGAAGCATAAACAGCTGGGACGACATGGAGACCAAGTTTCTTGCAAATTTCTTCGACGACGATACCGAAATCTCTATCGGATCGTTGCTCGATGAGAAGCAGAAAGACGGGGAGCTAGTCGACGCCTTCGTCAAGAGGTTCCGCAACAAGGCGATGAATTGCCGGGACCCGATCACTGAGGAATTCATCCTCCAGACCTGCCACAACAACCTTTCACTGGACGTGTTGGAAGCAATGGGCACAGCACCATCCAAGACCTGGAATGATTTGAAGGTTCGAGGAGAGCAAGCTGAGCGATTCCTCAGAAGAAAGAAGGCGGAGAGAGGCCAACCGGCAACGAATCCTCCAAAGCAGAACTTCAACCAGAAAGGGAAAGGTAAAGCTCATGTTAATGCTGTTGATGCTAACCAGACATTTCAATTGCAACCTCAGCAACAGCAGCAGCAGCAAAGAGCGCCACAACAGTCGCAGCCGCATTGGCAGCAAAGGTCTCAGAAGCAAAAGTCTTCGGAGCCGAGGTTTCCCAAAGTCTACTCCTTCAAGGATGATGAAGTTCCCGGCATCTTCAAGTATCTGTTAGAGAACAATAAAATCCAGTTGCCAGCAATCGTGGATCATGAAGGAGCCGTGAAGGTGACGGACCCGAAGTACTGCGCGTACCACAGAGCGGTCCACCACCCAACAAAGTCTTGCTACCACCTCAAGGACAAGATCCAAGCGTTGATCGATGTAGGAGTCATAACTCCGAAACCGACCAAGAATGTGGGAGCAAACGCGGTGTCGATTAGTTTTGGATCAGTACCTACAGATTGGTTCGAGCCAAAATGCATTACCAAAGTCGGGATGAAGACAGTGAATGACGACCCGCACGGACAACGTCAAAAGGGACTTGTGCCTCACACAGCCCCAAACGGTGAAATTCTCTGGGTGCACCCCGACCTGATTGAAGATGAACAATGGGCCGGGTCGTCATCCAAGAAGAAGTCCAAAGGGAAAGGCAAGTCTTGTTACGGAGTTTCTGCCATCCCAGGAGAAGATGACGAAAGAATCCCAGCTTTCCCACTTTCCGACGAGGAGCAGGAGGTCTTTGCAACCCGGAGTGGAAATGAATACCACTTCAAATATCCATCCCCGGGTGATCAATTTGCTGAGCAGGGGGTGACAAAACAAGGACCAGCCAAGACTCTCACAGAGCTGGGGGTGATTGCAGTTCCCAAACCGGTTGAAGATGCTCGACGACAACCGGTTGACAAACAGAAAGAAAAGAGGCCCGAGGAGGTTCAGAATCCGAAGCAGTCTCGTTTCAGTCGTCCGATTAGAAAAGACAAACCGGAGAGTTCAAAAAATCCGCGTGCCTTCGACATCATGGCCCAGCTGGCTAATATTCCAGCACGGATAACGCTGTACGAGCTACTACGGTTGTCCAAGGAAACTAGAGAAGCCTTACAAGAGGCCTTGGCCGATTCAGAGGCGTTCCTCACCAGGATCAAGCCAGCACCTGAGGAGCTAGAATTGTTAGCCCAACAGTGTAACGTGGCAGCTAAGAACCTTCCCTGCATCACCTTCACCAAAGAGGATATGCAGACGAAGAATTCAAATCATGATCGGCCCCTATATTTCGTCGGGTACATTGGCTCCAGTGAAGTTAACCGAATCCAAGTGGATCCGGGTTCCGCTGTGAGTATTATGCCACTTCGACTAATGCACAGCCTTGGCATTCCAGTCAGCAAGTTGGCGTCTACAGGCACAGTCATCTACGGATTCAACACCAGCGGGTCAAGACCTTTGGGTAAAATCCGGATAAAGTGCCAAATGGGCGATTTAAAGACGGAGGTCACGTGCTACGTGATTGATGCTGAGACATCCTATAACTTACTATTGGATCGGCCTTGGATCCATAGTAATGTTATAGTTCCCTCCACTCTACATCAGTGTTTGAAATATGTCGACACTGATGGAAGAGTTAGGACGGTGGTCGCGGATAAGCAACCATTCAAAGGGTATGAGAATTACTTCACAGATTCTCTCCTTTATGGTAACGAATCCGACACGGAACCATCGATCCAAGGCACGGACAGCGGAGAAGAAGCTGATTCCGAAGCCGGATTCGATTACAATGGTGGTTTTGTTTTGAATGACATTGTACCCTTTGTAATCAATCTCGATGACGAACAGTCGTCAGACGGCGGTTGTAACTGGCAACTTGCCGATATTGAAATAAATCCTGGTTTAGAGTACTCCTTATCTCTTGATGATGTGATAGAAGGATTATACAATAATCCCGATTTATGTATGCCACTCCGATCATCGTATGTAACGAAGAAACGCCCCCAGCATTCCTTCGGAACAACTCGGATTATTCCTACCAAAACAGGAGGACAAAAAGAAGTGATCTACGGTAAAGGAGAAAATCTTCCGTTGCCGGATCATTTCCTAAGAGAAGATGAAGACGATGACAAATCTGGTCTTCACCTATCAAAGTATAGTCCGGAAGCGCGTACGCTCATGGAAAAACAAGGATACGACTTTACACTCGGACAAGGTTTATACTTCGATCGAGGTTCCCGTGTCCCAGTCAAAATGGCATATGTCCCGAAAGGGAAACCGCATAATTATTACCGTCACAAGAGAGGCCTAGGCTATGTCTCATCAGATGACGAATGTGGTTGGCAAATCATCGATCAAATTGCTAACAAAGCTAAGGATAGGTACTTGCCAGACTCTTCAGCTGAGGATTCCGACACAAGTTTGGGAGAAATGTTCAAAGCCTTAATGTCGAACATGACTACAGCTGATCCATCTACAATGGAGGACGACGATCAAATGCAAACGTGGGAGGACCCATGGGTTCATCACTTGAACATGCAATATGGTGATAGGTTCGAGCAAAGAGAGCCACCCACCGAAGACGAAGTAGTCCAGATCAATATGGGTGATGAAGCCAATCCAAAGCCCATATTCATCAGTGGTAGTCTCCCCTCAAATGAGAAGGAAGAGTTAATTGCCTTGATCAGAGAGTACATTGATGTCTTCGCCTGGAATTATGAAGACATGCCAGGACTCGACCCCAATGTGGCAATGCACCGCCTCGACATCAAGCCGGATGCTAAACCTGTCAAGCAACAGCAAAGACGGTTTCGTCCGCAGATCATGGAAGCCATCGAGGCTGAGGTTAAGAAGTTGATCGACTCAGGATTCATCCGAGAGGAGCAACATCCAGACTGGCTAGCCAACATCGTCCCCGTCATGAAGAAAAATGGCAAGATCAGGATTTGCATCGACTTCAGGAATCTGAACGAAGCATATCCAAAAGATGATTTTCCCCTCCCGATCACGGATGTCATTATCGACAATACATGCGGGTTCGAGAGAATGTCCTTCATGGACGGCTTTTCGGGGTATAATCAAATCAAGATGCACCCGGACGACGAGAAACACACAGCATTCAGAACGCCCCTTGGTGTCTTCTGCTACACGGTGATGCCGTTCGGTCTGAAGAATGCAGGTGCTACATACCAACGAGCGATGACTAAGATTTTCCAGAAACATCTCAGGAAAACGGTGGAATGCTACGTTGATGATTTGGTGGTAAAGAGCCGCAACAAAGAAGATCACATAAAGGACTTGAGAACGATGTTTGATCTCATGCGGAGTCATCAATTGAAGATGAATCCCACAAAATCCTTCCTCGGAATGTCCAGCGGAAAATTCCTGGGATTTGTCGTCACCACTAAGGGTATACACATCGACCCAGACAAGGTGAAAGCAATAAATGAATTGCAACCCCCGAGGAATCTGAGAGAACTCAGAGGATTGCAAGGTCGTCTGGCTTATATCCGGAGGTTCATTTCAAATCTTTCCGGGAAATGCCAACCATTTTCTAAGCTAAACAAGAAGGGCGTATCGTTTATTTGGGACGATGCTTGCCAGAAAGCATTCAAAGATATCAAGGCATATCTGATGAATCCCCCTGTTCTGGTCGCACCAAAATCAGGTAAACCGTTCTTGATTTACATCAAGGCGATGAACCATTCGATAAGTGCTTTATTAGCACAAGACGATGATAATGGTCACGAACAGTCAGTCTATTATCTAAGTCGGACCTTGATAGGCGCCGAGTCTCGATACCCGATGATCGAGAAAGAATGTCTCGCATTAGTGTTTGCGGTACAGAAGATGCGATATTACTTAGTTGGCCAGACGATTTACGTCATCGCTAACGTTAATCCGGTACGGGTATTCATGACTCAACCAGGTTCGATGAACTGGCGGTTGGCAAAGTGGGCCCTCCTCTTGTCCCAGTATGATTTGCACTTCAAACAGCAGAAGTCAGTCAAAGGACAAGCGATTTGTGATCTTTTGGCGGCAAGCCCGACAACAGACGCAGTTGAGGTATATGATGATTTACCAGACGAAACCCACGAGGTTAACACCACGTCGCACCAACAAGTATGGCAATTATACTTTGATGGTGCTTCGAGAGCAGTTAATAAGGCAGTAACCCCTGGATGTCATAAAGTCACCTCCGGAGTTGGAGTGGTCTTAGTTTCCCCAGGGAAGCACGTGATGCCCCGAGCTTATTCGCTGACGAATCCATGTTCCAATAACGTAGCCGAGTACAACGCGCTCATCATTGGACTCAGTTTTGCCAAAGAGCTGGGGGTCGAGTATCTCGAAGCCTTTGGAGATTCTCAATTGATCGTTAACCAAGTTCGTGGAGAGTATGAAGTCAGGAACCCAGATCTGATTCCGTACCACCAGGAGGCCGTCAGAATGGCAGATTCTTTTGAAGAATTCTATATCAAATATATCCCGCGTCTCCAGAACGCTTATGCGGATGCACTGGCAGCACTGGCAGTATCACTCGCGCAGCCGCCCGAAACTGAACTGCTAGTCACAGTGAGATCACACCAACTCTGCATACCCATATACGATATGGAGGTTGAAGAGGAGGATGATAAAAACGAGAACGCCAAAGAGGTGAACTCAACCTAAATCGGGTCTGAGTCCCGAGATTGGCGTTTTCCCATCATCGATTATGTCCAATACGGTATTTTGCCGGAGGACGTAAAGGAAAAAGAATCTATTCGCCGCAGAGCTCGGCGGTTCTTTTACAATACCGAGACCCGTACGCTATATCGCCGGGGGTATGATGATTTGCTTCTCCGATGCCTTTCGAACGAAGAAGCAAAGGAAGTTCTTAAGGAAGCACATGAAGGAGAATGCGGTGCGCATCAGCCTGGTCCCAAGCTGTATGATCGAATCAGAAGAATGGGATATTTCTGGCCAACAATGGTTCGTGACGCAATCGAGTACACCCGAGAATGTCATGCTTGTCAAGTGCATGCAAATTATATGCACCAACCACCGGAGCGATTACACACATCGACCACGTCTTGGCCATTCGAGACATGGGGTATGGATATTGTCGGTCCCATCTTCCCTCCTTCAGTCAAAGGTGATCGATTTATTCTTGCTATCACTGACTACTTTTCAAAGTGGGCTGAAGCCATTCCGCTTAAAGAAGTGAAGACGAACAACGTCATCAACTTCATCAAGCATTACGTCATATACCGACACGGCGTGCCGAGGCGGATCATTCATGACAACGGTCCGCAATTCATAAGCAATGCCTTCATCAGGTTTTGTGACAAATTCAAAATTCAGGACGTTTCGTCGACAGCTTATTACCCCGCTGCGAACGGATTAGCTGAGGCTTTCAACAAGACGATCATCAAGATCCTGTCAAAGCTTGTGAAGACCAATAAGCGAGATTGGGACGATAAACTCGGCGAAGCGCTCTGGGCTTATCGCACCACAATACGCCCTCCTATAAGAGCCACTCCATATTCTCTGGTGTACGGATGTGAAGCTGTGCTACCGTTGGAGATTCAAATTCCTTCCCTTCGGATCGCTCTCGCAACGGAGATGACGACCGAAGAGCAGCATCAAAAGCGTCTCGAGGAACTCGAAAGGCTGGACGAAAAGCGCTTGGAAGCTCAACAAAACATCGAGTTCTACCAGGCTAGGATATCCAGGGCTTTTGACAAAAGCGTCCGCCAAAGAAGCTTCAAGGAAGGAGATCTGGTCCTCGCTGCTCGTCGACCAATAATCCTCACCTCCAAGAAGAAAGGTAAATTCGAACCTAAGTGGGAAGGACCGTTTGTGATAGATACAGTCTATTCAAACGGTGCTTACCGCCTAATTTCTTTAGAGGGCAACAGGCAATTAATGCCAATAAATGGGAAGTTTTTGAAAAAAGTACTATCCCTAGTACATTCAGGACAACTCATTTATCGGGAAGTTCCTTGAAGAATATTATACCTAATATTCTAAAGGATAACCCAAATTCATTTTTACCTCCAAAATTCCCTCACTGATCGATTTCAATTGACAGTGAGTTCACAAAAATGTTCTTTCGGCCCTCTTGATTCTTTCCATGAACAGGAGGTCCACTCTCAGTTCGGAGTTCCCTTTCGATAAACGAAAGAACTCCATTTTTTTTCTCTTTGGTTCAACCTTTTCATGGCTATAACCGAAGCTGAAATTTCACTTCGATAAACGAAGAACTCATCTTTCGATCAGATAACCAATCCTATAAAAGGTAAGTTTATCTAGATCTTCCGGATTCTCGGAGTGGAAATCCCGCTTCTAGTTTCCTTCTTGCACTGGAAATAGAATATAAAATTCTTCCTTTCCAGAAACAAGGAATAGAATATAAAATTCTTCCTTCCTTGTCCAGGGAATAGAATATAAAATTCTTCCTCCCCACACCAACTCCTTTTCCAAAATTTACAAAATTAAGATTCATCTTAGGTATTTTATCCCGAAACCTAAGCAGGGATAAGTCTGCGCCTAACACACGCTGCCGGTTTAGTCTTTTTCCGATTGAAAAAGACACCAGAGTTCGATTCTGGGGTATTTTATCCCGAAACCTAAGTAAGGATAAGTCCGCACCTAACACGCGCGGCCGGTTAGTTCTTAACCGTTAAAAAGAACACTCGTCCGCATATTCAACATTGTGGCAGGTTGTTATTAATAACACCGAAATCCATGCCTCACACGCATGGGGAATTTTATCCTGAATCCTAAGAAAGGATACGTCGACGCCTAACACGCGTCGCCGGTTTGGTCTTTATCCGCAGAAAAAGATACCAGAGTCTGACTCTGGGGACCCTTATCCCGAAGCCTAACTAGGGATAAGTCAACGTCTAATACACGTTGCTGGGTAGCCTATTCCCATAACAATGGCAAAGTCTACATATTCGAAGTTGTAGCACAAAGTCTAGGGGAGTTCATTCCTTTAGCACAACGTCACATGCGGAACGGATTTAAACAATCCGCATGTAAGCCCGACTCAAACGGTAATCGGTAAGAGCACATCAAATCCGTTGAAGGCTGAGGATTTACCAAAAATCCTAAGTCAACGTCTCATACACGTTGCTGTTTAGTCTTTTCACAGGAGAAAGACGAAGTCTACGTATTCAATATCGTAGCACTAAAAGAGTTAACTCTTTTAGCTTAACGTCACGTGCGGAACGGATTTAGATAATCCGCATGCTAGCCCGACTCAAACGGTAGTCGGTAAAGGCTAATCAAATCCGTTAGAGGCTGGGGGTTGGCCAAAAATCCTAAAGCCAACACCTCACACGTGTCGCCGGGTAGCCTATTCCCGTAACAATGGCGAAGTCTATGTATTCGACATCATAGCACAAAGTCTCAGAGAATTCAATCTCTGAGCACAACGTTACATGCGAACGGATTTAAACAACTCGCATGCTAGCCCGACTCAAACGGTAGTCGGTAAAGGCTAACCAAATCCGTTGATGGCTGAGGGTTTGCCAAAAATCCTAGGTATATTGTGGTCAATCATTTCAAACGGAATGACGAATCATAATAAAGATAAAAAGGGAATTCACTAAAAGAGTCAAAAGTCAAATCACTCAGTAAACAAAATCAGACATCAAGACTGTGGCTAAAAATCTGCTGGCTGACCTTAGACAGCTTCTCATCATAAGCTTGCCTAAGTTCAGCCCTAAGGGACTCCTCGGTGGCGGTCGAAGTCTTCGCAGCAGCCTCCTCGATCTCGACTAGCCTCTGCTTCAAAGACTTCAACTCATCGGACAAAGCCGTACAGGTCTGCTGGTCCTGTGCTTCTGTCATCTGAAGAATGCCAAAAGTCTCCTCTTCTTCGCGGAGTTCTCTTCTAAGCTGATCTATCTTGGTCCCACAAGAAGTAATAGAAGAGCGGAGCTCGGCAAGTGAAGATAATCTGGTAGCAAGGCCGGTCTCAACTCGAGCGACTCGGTCTCGCTGCGCCTGAACCTCAAGACTAGCAAGAAGCTGAGTCTCGCGCAGTGACTGCAAATGGGTCTCCAGCTCAGCAGCAATGAAGGAAGAGGCACCGGTATCTCGAAGCTCACGAAACATCTGAAGCTCATGCTCTAGGCAGTCGAGATCGTCAACTATGGCCTTCGCCAAATCTGGGTATCCTGCTTCCCTTATCAAGTTGATTCTGGAATTAAGGAGAGGTTTAAACTGGTGAAGTGAAAGTCCATCGTGAAAGAGCTTGCTGATCATAGCATTCACAAAGGAGAAGAAGGAACGAACGTCTATGCAGATGACGACCTTGTCAGGATCGTCGTCAGATAACAATTCCTTCACTAAGACATGAAGACGAGAAGAACGCCCTACACAAAAAAGGGAGAAGTCCGTCAAAAGCCTTAATAAGAAAAAGGAATAACACTCTTCAATGAGTTAACTTATACCTTCTTCCCCTTGATCCGCTGGGGGTAGTGGAGGTGTAACGGCTGTAGATGCATCAACTGGTGCAGTTGGTCTCACAGCCGGCTCAACAGGGTCTTTCTCAACAAAAGCTCCTGCCAGATACAAAACAGAATTCGCAGAGGTGTTACATTATAGTTGCATTAATCAAGATTGGCTAGTCCTATAATTAACTCAGAAAGAAGCACATACCTTCAAAGAAACCATCCTCGGGATTTTCAGCGAAGGCGCGCTCAGAAAACATATCCCCAGGTAACTGGTCACCGATTTGAGTAGAGCTATATATGTAGCGCATCATGGGAGTGTCCGCAAACAAGCTTCCCTCGTCAAAGTCATCGATGGAGAAATCTGACATAAAAGGATATAAGTGCCAAAGAAGAGTGAAGAGACTACAACTAATGGAAATAAGTTACCTCTCACGGGTGCATCAGCCTCTTCATTTCTAGGATTCGCCTCCTGCAAGTTATCTGAAGGAGCAAGAAGTAGAGGACAGTTAGAAAGTACACAAATTCGTTGATGTATTATCTAAAGAAATACAGTGTCAGTGTTAGATGTACCTGGATTCACGGAATCGGGTCCTACATTAATCTCCTCTCCAATGTCAGCAACCCCGGTAGGCCTCTCTTCATGAGGTAGTGGGTCAAACTCATCGGGAGACACGGGAATGGGATCGGGGCTCATCTCATTCTCTCCACGCACTCCTATATAGAGATAGAAGAGCGTGAGTCAATGTTCCGAATAACCAAGAGAATGGTTCACAGGATGGATATTACCTTCGTCACTGGCAGGATCATCGTCAGCCAGGTCCATATCAGAAGCTCGGGAAGCTGCACGCGGCTTACGGGCTAATCTCTTCCGCCTAGCAATGGGGATCGAAGGTCTCGCCTGGCAAGGAGGACGAAACTCTTCATCCTGATCAACTGTGGTCCCTGAAACATCAAACCATAGTCAGTTGCAATATTTTTGCAAGATAGAAATAAAAGATGAATTGCAAACCTCGCTCGGAAAAGTCATCATAATCTTCGGGATCCCCGCCTGAAGCCTCATCTGTTGAATTGAATGTCCTCTGGCCCTCTTCATCAATCCGGCGAGTCTTGTTCCGCGTCCTTTGTGCCCGAGCGTTCTCCCGAATCTTAAGGGAATCAAGCTGAGAAGCCTTCTCAGCCTCTATCTCTGCAATCGGCTTCATGGGGACAGTCTTGTTAGCTGCTAGTAACCACTTGCAGCTCAAGAAAGTGAGGTTCAACTGCCGATCAATACTTGGGAGACTGAATTTAGCACCAGTACAGCCAGTCACGGTCCACAACCATGCACGGAGACCGTCTACCAAACCACTGTGGGTCCGAAACTGCTGACGGGGATTCTCGATGTAGAGCTGATCATAGCCAAACTGGCGAGCGAATCGGCAGGGTAGATATGGCTCTATGAAGCACTGATCCCTCACCCGAAAGGTCAGATAGCCAGGCCTAATGTTCACCAGCCAATTGAAGCAGCCAATGTCTAAATGAGTCCGATACTCTCTCGGCCTCTCATCATCTATCAAGCACTCGCCGTACCGGCCGGAGAACTACGGAAAACAAGTGGAGAATGCCCAACACTTGTGGACCTGCAGCTGCTGTCTGACATCAGAAAATCCTCGACCCTCCCACCTGCTATTCTCAAGCAACTGTAGCAGGGGAACGGAGTGATCTGTGGCGTTCGGCACCGACATCATATCCGAGCGGTGGAGGACGAACCAGGCCATCAGATAAGCGTACGGAAGCTCCACCTTAAGAGTGGGAATCTGACCTGGTAAATCGGTCTCCTTCCGTGTGAAGGCACTAGAAAGCTGTCGAAGTCCTCGGTGAATGTCAGCTACCATCACCGGAAGAAGTGAGAGTTCTTTCTTGTAGGCAAGCTGAACCGCTGGATAGAGTACCTCCAAGGGCAAGGCGTCGCCAGACTGGTATGGAACCACGCACTTCTTCAACCAGATAGCAAGAAAGCCGGCAAGAAGAGTCATCGGCCGGATCGGTGTGATCGCATGCCATAAGAAAGATCTGAACTTGGTCTTCGCAGGGAAGCCACCCTCAGGACTGCTAGTGGTATAAGAACGAGCGTCAATCTTCTTCAACAGACTGTTCACCTCTGAAGGAGTAAGTGGGGCCAACTCACAAATATCCTCGCCAGAACGGTTCTCCAGGTTCTTGAACAGATAGTTCGCAAACTGCTTCAGACTCACGGAGGCCTTGGTCCTTTTTGCTAAAGGCTCAGACTGTGCTAAAGCAACGTGATAATGACAAGTGAGATCCCATAGAGTCTCATAGCGATCAGGCATGCGATCCTTTAACTGGTCCAATTCATGATTAGAAGGAAAGTACTCCTGGTATAGCATCTGTCCCATGGGCAAGCCAGAAATCCTGTGCATCTCGTGGAGAGCTAAGCCCAACTCCCCCTGCCGGGTCAGAAAAGTGTTCGAGTCTGGATTATATAGCTCGAACAAAGCACAGAAATGCCTCAAACTGACAGGCAAGCCATACATGGTGGCACGAACAGCTGCATACAAACCGCAAGCGTGCAACTCCTCGCTCCATCGGCTTAAGACATATGTCGTCATGCGACTCCACCAAGACTTGTCCAAAGAGTGGACCCAACCATAAATCCTGTGACGAGTCGCAGGCATCTCCCGTCCTAGGATAGCGAGGCGATTCCTTAAGGTCGAGGCAGTGGCGAGAAACTCGTTACGTGGTGGTGCATCTAGTCCCAGCACCCCGGGATGCAATCCGGTGATATGACTCCTGCTCGAGCCAGGAGCTGCCTGATGTGTGACGTAGCCGCAATGGACGCTCTCATGATCCTCCGTCAAACGCCACGACATCTCCCGTGTCACAGCCTTGTTTTCGTGAAAAGCTGCTGTTTTCATTAATTCGGTATCTGTTACAACTTCAGGCGTTACAACAGAGTTAAAAAAATGAAAACAAAAGGGGTACAACTCTTCTGAAAATAAACACGAGGTCCCGGTTTGGTACGGTCTCGCTTGCGTGGGTTGTTGGCCTGTGACGGGGATGTTGATATCCGTGGACCGCCGACTCTTCAAGATCCTTTTTGGGAAAATCCGGCAGAGTTTCGTCTATCCGCGTAGGATATAGAAACAGAACCTCGTCGATCCGCGCAAGATCTAGAGGTTATAAGCGTATATCTCGGCTAAAACGAGATAATAGCTCTTCTTAGTGTCACCGCTAAGGAGCAACACTAAGGAAAGGGGGGTGAATGACGGTGGAGACTCCTCGATCCGGCAGGGCTTCGCCGCTTCCAAACTCCGAAATTTCAGATCTCGAGGATAATCCCAAGACCAGAAATTCTTCTCCCAAAACCAAGGCTAAATCAGAGCAAAATCAAGAGCCCTTGTAAATGGAGGGCTAAGGGGGCTATTTATAGCCAAATGAGAGAGCCTAGGGGCTATATGGACACCCCAAGGGGAGAGACACCCCCCTTGGGGTGTCTCGGCTGTGGCTGAGACACCCCTTGGGGGGTGTCTCGGCTGTGGCTGAGACACCCCTTGGGGGGTGTCTCGGCCATTGGCCGAGACAACCCTTTGGGGGTGTCTCGAGCCTGCCGAGACCTGCTTGGGTGTCCCCGGTTCAGCCCGGGGTCGTGCCGTTGTTCCGCCGCTGTCCCGCTGTTGACTTTTCGTCCGAACTCGGATTTAAGTGATTTCGGATGCGTTGGAATCGTGACGGCGAGCTCTGTAGGCCCCGATGGTTGGATTATCCGTGGGGTGATCGGGGCACAGCGGGCGTTGGTCCAATTGCGGTGATCGCGGGGTTTTCGGTCAACCCGTATCCTCGTGATTCTGACGTTCTGTCGGCTCACGT
This sequence comes from Asparagus kiusianus, assembly GCA_022839385.1. NCBI lineage: Eukaryota > Viridiplantae > Streptophyta > Magnoliopsida > Asparagales > Asparagaceae > Asparagus > Asparagus kiusianus. Next base: position 15,272 of record BQKN01024510.1, read on the forward strand.
AATCCGTCGGTTTGCTTTGGTCGCTCACCGGTGTCATTTGAGCTTTTGTGAACTGGATAACGATGCCCAATCGTCGATCGTTAACACCGAGCTATGAGTGGGGACCTATTGGCAATTTTCGATGCCTACAGATACCCCCTCCAAAGTGTTTCGGACTCGTTTCTTTTATAGAAGAGACCGGAATACTTTGGATATGATTGGTCCAACCTTCAGTCGGCCTAAGGGACCTGTGGTTCGCTTCAACTCTCGGCTCTTTCGATCTTCGGTTTATCCGGTGCTTTGTCGAATAACCGAAGTTGTTCCGGCGC
>BQKN01024541.1:0-21190 GCA_022839385.1 Asparagus kiusianus
CCGGCCACCTTGGGGTGGCTCGGCTCATGCCGAGCCACCCTGGGGTGGCTCGACCTTGGCCGAGCTACCCTGGGGTGGCTCGGCCACCGAGCCACCATAGGGTGGCTCGGCTTGGGCCGAGCCACCTTAGGGTGGCTCGGTTTCGACCGAGTTCCCCCCCGGGTGTTTTCCGTCGTTTCTCGTCTTTCGGTTCTTCATTTGGCTTGTCCGGTACTTTGATTTGATAGTCCGGGTCTTTATTTGGTAGTGAATCCGCCTCGGTATTTGAGTACAAATCCATTTTGTTGTTTGGACGACTCGTTGACTTTCCGAACCGTTGGATTGGTTCCACATGCGAACGTATTCCGTTGCTTGCGTGCAATCCGTTGATCTCGTTGCCTCGAACGTTCGTGGATTTGTCGAATTATCGTGCTGAGCTATGCTAAGGGACCTATAGGCAATTTTATACGCCTACAGATACCCCTCCAAAGCGTTTCAGCCTCATTCTTTTATAGAAGAGTCTAGAATGCTTTGGATATGATTGCCCCTACCCTTCGACGGTGTAACGGGACCTGGAAATGACCTTCGATCTGTATTCCTTCACTCCTTCAGGCTATTCGGTGCTTTGTCGAATGTCTGTAAGGATTCCGGTGCTGCATTTATTGTCTGACTGTTATCAGAATTTGAACTTGAAGTCGATTCCTGATTTTCCAATCTTTTAGCTCGTGTTTGTTGGTTCGACGTACAACTAACGCTTGATTGTTGGCGTTGAGTCTTCATTTGCGACGCGTTGTCCGGCGTCGTGTTATTGAGTTATCCTTAAGAATATTTTTAGAAAAATATTCTCCAGGAACTTCTCAATAAACATAGGGAATAGTTTATACTCGTATACCTTATTGGAGTATTTCCGTGCCCAAAATGAGCTGAACCGGCTTGAAAAATGAGCCAAAAAAGGCAGTAATTTGGCTCAAAAAAATTCTTCCGCTCCTTCCGAATGTGTGGGAGAGACAGGAATAAACCAAGGATGAGACCCTCAGTTGATTTGAAGTCGTTTCGATGCTCGATTCAACCCCATTTGGATTGATTTGGACTGGTCTGGTCCGGTTCAACTTGGTCCGGTCCGGTTCAAGGCTGGTTCACCTTATAAAAGGGGTCCATTTTTCTTCTTTTTCTTCTTTTCTTTCTCCTCTCTAGGGCCGGCCCCCCCTGACCTATTTTTGATTTTCTCTTCCCTCGAGCATCCGTTCTCCCTCAAACCTTGATAGTTGTCCCAGATCTAGGCTTTCTTTTGATCTTGGACTGAAAAATCTCCCCAAACTTCCATATTTAGAATTTCTCTCAGGCCCCTCGAGCGCGTGGTTCAAGTTTCCTTAAAGATCTCATCTTTATTGGATCTCGAGCCTTTCTTCAGGTAAATCCTCCACAATCTTGATCTTTTTCATGTTCGATCCAATGTATAGAGTCGTGGGATTGTATGTAAGGGTTGAGGGTGTGATTTGACGCCTCGAGCTAATTTTTCAGGGGGTAAAAATTGCAATTTTGAGGGGTTTTTATGCAAAAATTAGGGCTGAAATTATTTTTTGAATCTAACCCCTTGAGTTATTTTGCAGGCCATCATGTCTCGTGCCCCGAGAGGTCGTTCCCCTGCTGTGTCGGTTGATGGCGCGCCTCCCTCTTACGCTGGTGAGCTACTTTTTTGCAAATAAGCCCTTTTTTCTTAGAAATTTGTAAATTGATCATTTTTACCCCACGTTGTTCTCCTTGGTGAGGCAATCGGGAAGAGCCTTGATTCTCCTTGGTGAGGATCGACGCTTTTTGGCATATTTAGGAATTTTGCAAATTAACCCCTTTTTTCTTGAAAATTTGCAAATTGGTCCTTTTTACCCCACGTTGTTCTCCTTGGTGAGGCAATCGGGAAGAGCCTTGATTCTCCTTGGTGAGAATCGACGCTTTAAAGATATGTTTTGCTTGGTCAAAACCATATCTCAAAAATAAAGGGGGCGATTTGACGCTACATTGCGCTTTATAAGGCAGGGATATGTTGTCGACATACCCTGTTTTGTGATTGCACAATGTGGCCAAATCGTCTCACCCTTTATAAGGCAATGACTCTATCTTAGCTATTTGTAAGATGAGTTCAATTTCCTTTTATAATTGAGACTAATCAGTGTTTAACTGTTTATTTTGCAGTGGGATACCCTTCTGGATCATTCTCATCCCACGCAGTATATGGGCGTCGTGGCGAGTATTACTCGACCTCTGACGATCTTTCCCCTATACCAGTTACTCCTCAGTTTGCTTCGGGCACATCGACTGAGGTTGCCCAAGTGGTGAGGGAAGGTGGGCATCGAGCTATTCGCTAGCTGATTACAGATGCGCCTTTTATGAAGGACGCCAGCTCTACTCAGCCTCTTCGGAAGAGCGATTTCTTATTTGGTACTTATATCCTCTTGTGTCAGACTTCTCGATCGATGATTTTGACGAGGGAAGCTTGTTTGCGGACACTCCCATGATGCACTTCATATATAGCTCTCCTCAGATTGATGACCAGTTACCTGGAGATATGTTTTCTGAGTCCACCTTCACTAACAATCCCGAGGATGGTTGCTTTGAAGGTACGTGCCTCTTTCTGAGTTGATTATAGGACTAGCCAATTTTGACTAATACAGCTATAATGTAACGCCTCTGCGAATCCTGTTTTGAATTTGACAGGAGCTTTTGTTGAGAAAGACCCTGTTGAGCCGGCTGTGAGACCAACTACACCAGTTGATGCACCTACAGCCGTTACACCTCCACTACCCCCAGTGACTCAAGAGGGTATGAATTAAACAACTGAGAATGTTATTTATTTCTTCCTCAACGCATTTTTGACGGGTTTCTCCTTTTGTGTAGGGTCTTCTTCTCGGCTTCATACCCTAGTGAAGGATTTGCTATCAGACGACGATCCTGAGAAGATCGTTCTCTGCATAGAGCTTCGCTCCTTCTTCTCCTTCATGAATGCTATGATTGGCAAGCTCTTCCATGGTGGACTTCTTCTTCGCCAATTCAAGCCTTTCCTTGATTGTAAAGTCAGTTTGATAAGGGGAGCAGGATATCCAGACTTGGCACAAGCTATTGTTGATGACCTCGATTGCTTAGAGCATGAGCTTAAGACGTTTCATGAGCTCCGAGATGCAGGCGCCTCCTCATTTATTACTGCTGAGCTAGATACTCGCTTACAGTCACTGCGCGAGACTCAGATTCTTGCTGATCTTGAGGTTCAGGTGCAGCGAGACCGAGTGGATCGAGTTGAGACCGGCCTTGCTACTAGATTATCTTCACTTGCCGAGCTCGACTCTTCCATCACCTCTTGTGAGACCGAGATAGACCAGCTCAGAAGAGCACTCCGTGAAAAAGAGGAGACTTTGGGTATTCTTCAGATGACGAAAGCACAGGATCAGCAAACCTGCACCGCCTTATCTGATGAGTTGAAGTCCTTGAAGCAGAAGCTGGTAGAGACAGAGGAGACTGCTGCGAAGACTTCGACCGCCACCGAGGAGTCCATTAGAGCTGAACTTAGGCAAGCTTATGATGAGAAGCTTTCTAAGCTCAGTCAGCAGATTTTTGGTCACGGGCTTGATGTATGATTTGGTTTGCCGTGTACTTTGACTCTTGATTCTCTTAGTGAAACTGGTTTTCATTTTTTATCTTTATTATGATTCCTCATTCCGTTTGAAATGATTGACCATAATACTCATAGGATTTTTAGCAAACCCCCAGCCATCAACGGGTTTGATGAGCCTTTACCGACTACCGTTTGAGTCGGGCTAGCATGCGAATTATTTAAATCCGTTCGCATGTAACGTTGCGCTCAGAGATTGAATTCTCTAAGACTTTGTGCTATGATGTCGAATACATAGACTTCGCCATTGTTACGGGAATAGGCTACCCGACGACATGTGTTAGGTGTTGGCTTTAGAATTTTTGGCTAACCCCCAGCCTTCAACGGATTTGATTAGCCTTTACCGACTACCGTTTGAGTCGGGCTAGCATACGGATTGTCTAAATCCGTTCCGCACGTAACGTTAAGCTAAAAGAGTTAACTCTTTTAGTGCTACGACATTGAATACGTAGACTTCGTCTTTCTCCTGTGAAAAGACTAAACAGCAACGTGTATGAGACGTTGACTCAGGATTTTTGGTAAATCCTCAGCCCTCAACGGATTTGACCTGCTCTTACCGACTACCGTTTGAGTCGGGCTTACATGCGGATTGTCTTAATCCGTTCCGCATGTGACGTTACGCTAAAGGAATGAACTCCCTTAGACTTCGTGCTACAACTTCGAATATGTAGACTTTGCCATTGTTATGGGAATAGGCTACCCAGCAACGTGTATTAGACGTTAGCTTATCCCTACTTAGGCCTCGGGATAAAATACCCCAGAATCGAATTCTGGTGTCTCTTTCTACGGGAAAAAACTAAGCCGACGGCGCGTGTTAGGCGTCGACATATCCTTTCTTAGGATTCAGGATGAAATTCCCCACACGTGTAAGGCATGGATTTTGGTGTTATTAATAACAACCTGCCACAATGTTGAATATGTGGACAAGTGTTCTTTTCAACGATTAAGAACAAACCGGCGACGCGTGTTAGGCGTCGACTTATCCTTACTTAGGTTTCAGGATAAAATACCCCAGAATCAAACTCTGGTGTCTTTTTCTACGGAGAAAGACTAAACCGGCAGCGCGTGTTAGGCGCAGACTTATCCCTGCTTGGGATTCGGGATAAACTTCCTAGGATGAATCCTAATATTGATAAATTTGTGAAAAAGGAGTTGGTGTGAGGAAGGAAGAATTTTATATTCTATTCCCCGAACAAGGAAGGAAGGATTTTATATTCTATTCTTTGATTCTGGAAAGGAAGAATTTTATATTCTATTTCCAGTGCAAGAAGGAAACTAGAAGTGGGATCTCCACTCTGAGAATCCAGAAGATCTAGTTAAACTTACCTTTTATAGGATTGGTTATCTGATCAGAAGATGAGTTTTTCGTTTATCGAACTGAAATTTTAACTTCGGTTATGACCATGAGAAGGTTTAACCAAAGAGAAAAGAAAAGGAGTTCTTTCGTTTATCGAAAAGGGGACTCCGAACTGAAAGTGGACCTCTTGTTCATGGAAAGAATCAAGAGAGCTAGAAAAACATTTTGATGGACTCACTGTCAATTGAAACTGATCAGTGAGGGAATTTGGAGGAAAAAGAATGATTTTGGGTTATCCTCTTGGAATATTAAATGTAATATTCTTCAAGGAATTTCCCGGTAAATGAGTTATCCTGAACGTACTAGGGATAGTACTTTTTCAGGAACTTCCCATTTATTGGCATTAATTGCCTGACACCCTCTAAAGAAATCAAGCGATAAGCGCCGTTTGAATAGACTGTGTCTATTACAAACGGTCATTCCCACTTGGGTTCGAATTTACCTTTCTTCTTGGAGGTGAGGATTATCGGTCGGCGAGCAGCGAGGACCAGATCTCCTTCCTTGAAGCTTCTTTGGCGGACCCTTTTGTCAAAAGCCCTGGATATTCTGGCCTGATAGAACTCAATGTGCTGTTGAGCTTCCAAGCGTTTTTCATCCAACCTCTCGAGCTCTTCGAGACGTTTTTGATGCTGTTCTTCGGTCGTCATCTCCGTTGCAAGAGCGATCCGAAGGGAGGGGATTTGAATCTCCAATGGTAGCACAGCTTCACATCCGTACACCAACGAATATGGGGTGGCTCCCGTGGGTGTGCGTATGGTGGTGCGATACGCCCAGAGCGCTTCGCCGAGTTTATCATCCCAATCTCGCTTATTGGTCTTCACGAGTTTTGACAAGATCTTGATGATCGTCTTGTTGAAAGCCTCAGCTAATCCATTAGCAGCGGGATAATAAGCCGTTGACGAAACATCTTGAATCTTGTATTTGTCACAGAACCTGATGAAGGCGTTGCTTATGAATTGCGGACCGTTGTCATGAATGATCCGCCTCGGCACGCCGTGTCGGTATATGAAATGATGCTTGATGAAGTTGATGACGTTGTTCGTCTTCACTTCTTTAAGCGGAATGGCTTCAGCCCACTTTGAAAAGTAGTCGGTGATAGCGAGGATAAATCGATCACCTTTAACTGAAGGAGGAAAGATAGGACCGACAATGTCCATACCCCATGTTTCGAATGGCCAGGATGTGGTCGACGTGTGTAACCGCTCCGGTGGTTGATGCATATAGTTTGCATGCACTTGACAGGCGTGACATTCTCGGGCGTACTCGATCGCGTCACAAACCATTGTTGGCCAGAAATATCCCATTCTTTTGATTCGATCATACAGTTTGGGACCAGGCTGATGCGCACCGCATTCTCCTTCGTGTGCTTCCTTGAGAACTTCTTTTGCTTCTTCGTTCGAAAGACATCGGAGAAGCAAATCATCATACCCCCGGCGATATAACGTACGGGTCTCGGTATTGTAAAAGAACCGTGGTGCTCTTTGGCGAATAGATTCTTTTTCCTTTACATCCTTCGGCAGAATGCCATATTGGACGTAGTCAATGATGGGAAAGCGCCAATCTCGGGACTCAGACCCGATTTGGGTTGAGTTCACCTCTTTGGCGTTTCCATTTCTATCATCCTCCTCTTCGACCTCCATATCGTATATAGGTATGCAGAGTTGGTGTGATCTCACTATGACTAGCAGTTCAGTTTTAGGAGGTTGCGCGAGTGATACTGCCAGTGCTGCCAGTGCATCTGCATAAGCGTTCTGAAGACGTGGGATGTATTCGATATAAAATTCTTCAAAAGAATCTGCCATTCTGACGGCCTCCTGGTGGTACGGAATCAGATCCGGGTTCCTGACTTCGTACTCTCCACGAACTTGGTTGACTATCAATTGAGAATCCCCAAAAGCTTCGAGATACTCGACCCCCAGCTCTTTGGCGAAACTGAGTCCAATGATGAGCGCGTTGTACTCGGCTACGCTATTGGAACATGGATTCGTCAGTGAATAGGCGCGAGGCATCACGTGCTTCCCTGGGGAAACTAAGACAACTCCGACTCCGGAGGAGACTCTAGAACATCCAGGGGTTATTGCCTTATTAACTGCTCTCGAAGCGCCATCAAAGTATAACTGCCATACTTGTTGGTGTGAAGTGGTATTAACCTCGTGGGTTTCATCTGGCAAGTCATCATATACCTTAACCGTATCTGTTGTCGGACTTGCCGCCAAAAGATCACAAATCGCTTGTCCTTTGACCGACTTCTGCTGTTTGAAGTGCAAATCATACCGGGACAAGAGAAGGGCCCATTTTGCTAACCGCCAATTCATCGAACCCGGTTGAGTCATGAATACCCGTACCGGATTAACATTAGCAATGACGTAAATCGTCTGGCCTACCAAGTAATGTCGCATCTTCTGTACTGCAAATACCAATGCGAGACATTCTTTCTCGATCATCGGGTATCGAGACTCGGCGCCTATCAAGGTCCGACTTAGATAGTAGACTGCCTGTTCGTGACCATTATTATCGTCTTGTGCTAATAAAGCACTTATCGAATGGTTCATCGCCTTGATGTAAATCAAGAACGGTTTACCTGATTTTGGTGCAACAAGAATAGGGGGATTCATCAGATATGCTTTGATATCTTCAAATGCTCTTTGGCAAGCATCATCCCAAACAAATGACACGCCCTTCTTGTTTAGCTTAAAAAATGGTTGGCACTTCCCTGAAAGATTTGAGATGAACCGCCTGATGTAAGCTAAACGCCCTTGCAATCCTCTGAGCTCTCTTAGATTCCTCGGGGGTTGCAATTCATGTATTGCCTTCACTTTGTCTGGGTCAATGTGTATACCCTTAGTGGTGACGACGAATCCAAGGAATTTTCCGCTGGACATTCCGAGGAAGGATTTTGTGGGATTCATCTTCAATTGATGACTCCGCATGAGATCAAACATCGTCCTCAAGTCTTTGATGTGATCTTCTTTGTTGCGGTTCTTTACCACTAAATCATCAACGTAGCACTCGACCGTTTTCCTGAGGTGTTTCTGGAAAATCTTAGTCATTGCTCGTTGGTATGTAGCACCTGTGTTCTTCAGACAGAAAGGCATCACCGTGTAGCAGAAGATACCGAGGGGCGTTCTGAATGCTGTATGCTTCTCGTCATCTGGGTGCATCTTGATTTGATTATACCCCGAAAAGCCGTCCATGAAGGACATTCTCTCGAATCCGCATGTATTGTCGATAATGACATCCGTGATCGGGAGAGGAAAATCGTCTTTCGGACATGCTTCATTCAGATTCCTGAAGTCGATGCAAATCCTGATTTTGCCGTTCTTCTTCATGACGGGAACGATGTTAGCTAACCAGTCTGGATGTTGTTCCTCTCGGATAAATCCTGAGTCGATCAACTTCTTAACCTCTGCCTCGATGGCTTCCATAATTTGCGGACGAAACCGTCTTTGCTGTTGCTTGACAGGTTTAGCATCCGGCTTGATGTCGAGGCGGTGCATTGCCACATTGGGGTCGAGCCCTGGCATGTCTTCGTAGTTCCAAGCAAAGACATCAATGTACTCTCTGATGAGGGCAATTAATTCCTCCTTCTCATCTGAGGGAAGACTACCGCTGATGAATATAGGCTTTGGATTGGCCTCATCGCCCATATTAATTTGGACTACTTTGTCTTCGGTGGGTGGCTCTCTCTGTTCGAACCTATCACCATACTGCATGTTTAGATGATGAACCCATGGGTCCTCCCACGTTGGCATTTGATCGTCGCCCTCCAACGTAGATGGATCAGCTGTAGTCATGTTCGACATCAAGGTCTTGAACATTTCCCCTAAACTTGTGTCGGAATTCTTAGCTGAAGAATCTGGCAAGTACCCATCCTTAGCTTTGTTAGCAATTTGATTGATGATTTGCCAACCACATTCGTCATCTGATGAGACATAGCCCAGGCCTCTCTTGTGACGGTAATAATCATCCGGTTTCCCTTTCGGTACATACGCCGCTTTAACTGGGATACGAGAACCTCGATCGAAGTATAAACCTTCTCCGAGTGTGAAGTCGTACCCTTGTTTTTCCATGAGCATGCGCGCTTCCGGACTATACTTAGATAAGTGCAGACCAGATTTGTCATCATTCTCATCTTCTCTTAGAAAATGATCTGGCAACGGAAGATTTTCCCCTTTACCGTAAATCACTTCCTTTTGTCCCCTTATTTTGGCAGGGATAATCCGAGTTGTTCCGAAGGAATGCTGGAGGCGTTTCTTCGTTACATAAGACGATCGTAGCGGCATACATAAATCAGGATTATTGTATAATCCCTTTATCGCATCATCAAGAGACAAGGAGTACTCTAAACCATGATTTATTTCAATATCGGCAAGTTGCCAGTTACAACCGCCATCTGACGACTGTTCGTCGTCAAGATTGATTACAAAGGGTACAATGTCATTTAGAACAAAACCACCATTGTAATCGAATCCGGCCTCGGAATCAGCTTCTTCTCCGCTGTCCGTGCCCTGGATCGATGGTTCCATATCGGATTCATTACCATAAAGGAGAGAATCTGTGAAGTAGTTCTCATACCCTTTGAATGGTTGCTTATCCGCGACCACCGTCCTAACCCTTCCATCAGTGTCGACATATTTCAGACACTAGTGTAAGGTAGAGGGAACTATAACATTACTATGGATCCAAGGCCGACCCAATAGTAAGTTATAGGATGTCTCAGCATCAATCACGTAGCACGTGACCTCCGTCTTTAGATCGCCCATTTGGCAGTTTATCCGGATCTTACCCAAAGGCCTTGACCCGCTGGTATTGAATCCGTAAATGACCTTGCCTGTGGCTGCCAACTTGCTGACTGGAATGCCAAGGTTATGCATTAGGCGAAGAGGCATAATGATCACAGCGGAACCCGGATCCACTTGGATTCGGTTGTCTTCGCTGGAGCCAATGTACCCGACAAAGTACAAGGGCCGATCATGATTTGAATTCTTCGTCTGCATGTCCTCTTTGGTGAAGGTGATGCAGGGAAGATTCTTAGCTGCCACGTTGCACTGTTGAGCTAAAAGTTCTAATTCTTCAGGCGCCGGCTTGATCTGAGTAAGGAACGCTTCTGAATCAGCCAAGGCCTCCTGCAAGGCTTCTCTAGTCTCCTTGGACAACCGCAGCAGCTCATACAGCGTTATCCGTGCTGGAATATTGGCTAGCTGAGCCATGATGTCGAAGGCGCGTGGAGTCTTTGAACTCTCTGGTTTATCTTTTCCAATCAGACGACTGAAACGAGACTGCTTCGGATTTTGAACCTCCTCGGGCCTCTTTTCTTTTTGTTTATCTGCCGGTTGTCGTCGAGCCTCCTCAACTGGTTTAGGAACCGTAATCACCCCTAGCTCTGTGAGAGTCTTAGCTGGTCCTCGTTTTGTCACCCCCTGCTCAGCTAATTGATCGCCAGGAGATGGATATTTGAAGTGATACTCGTTTCCACTCCGGGTCGCAAAGACCTCCTGTTCCTCGTCGGAGAGCGGGAAAGCGGGGATTCTTTCGTCATCTTCTCCTGGGATGGCAGAGACTCCATAGCAAGACTTCCCTTCCCCTTTGAGTTCTTCTTGGATGATGATCCGGCCCATTGTTCATCTTCAATCAGGTCGGGGTGCACCCAGAGAATTTCACCGTTTGGGGCTGTGTGTGGCACAAGTCCCTTTTGGCGCTATCCGTGCGGGTCGTCATTCACCGTCTTCATCCCGACTTTGGTGACGCGCTTTGGCTCGAACCAAGTTGTAGGCACCGATCCAAAACTGATTGACACCGCGTTTGCTCCCACATTCTTTGCAGGCTTCGGGGTTATGACTCCTACGTCGATCAATGCCTGGATCTTGTCCTTGAGGTGGTAGCAAGACTTCGTTGGGTGGTGGACCGCTCTGTGGTATGCGCAGTACTTCGGGTCCGTCACCTTAGTGGCTCCTTCGTGATCTACAATCGCCGGCAGCTGGATTTTGTTGTTTTCCAACAGGTACTTGAAGATGCCGGGAACTTCATCATCCTTGAAGGAGTAGACTTTGGGAAACCTCAGCTCCGAAGACTTTTGCTTCTGAGGCCGTTGCTGCCAATGCGGCTGCGATTGTTGTGGCGCTCGTTGCTGCTGCTGTTGTTGCTGAGGTTGCAATTGAAAAGTTTGGTTAGCATCAACGGCATTAGCATGAGCTTTACCTTTCCCTTTTTGGTTGAAGTTCTGCTTCGGAGGATTTGTTGCCGGTTGGCCTCTCTCCGCCTTCTTTCTTCTGAGGAATCGCTCATCTTGCTCTCCTCGAACCTTCAAGTCCTTCCAGGTCTTGGATGGTGCTGTGCCCATTGCTTCCAACACATCCAGTGAAAGGTTGTTATGGCAGGTCTAGAGGATGAATTCCTCAGTGATCGGGTCCCGACAATTCATCGCCTTGTTCCGGAACCTCTTGACGAAGGTGTCGACTAGCTCCCCGTCTTTCTGGTTCTCATCGAGCAACGATCCGATAGAGATCTCGATATCATCATCGAAGAAGTTCGTGAGGAACTTAGTCTCCATGTCTTCCCAGCTGTTTATGCTTCCTAGCTTGAGGCGGCGATACCAATCGAAGGCGGCTCCGCGAAGAGTGCCAACGAATGACCGCACCATCAGAGGCTCATTACCAGAGATGACTCCCAAGTGCGATTTGAAGTAAATTAAATGCTGAGTGGGTGAACCCATCCCATTAAACGGCGTGAAGTTAATTAGACTGAACTTTGCCGGATATGGGATTGATTCCCACTCTCTTGGGTACGGACAAGGAATGCCCGTCTTTTTCGTCTCTTGAGCAGAAATCAACGTATTGATTTTGCTCTCGAGATTTTTGATCTTCAGGCTTTCACCTGTGTCTTCACTGGCATTCTCGTTACCACCCCCTGGATTGATGGGAGGGTTATTGGTATTACGAGCTTTATTTGTGTCCTCATCTTCCAAGTTGTTCTGGTTATGACGACTTGGTTCGCCTTGTTGGTTCCTTAATGCTTGAATCTGTTGGTCATGCATCTCTCTCATGTTCTGCATAGCCATTTGCATTTCGAACCTAAAGGTTTCCTGTTGTTTGGCAATGGCATCTTCAAGCATCTTAGCCACTTGCTCCGCGCTTATCATGAACGACTCGCGGGGCTGTCCTTCACTGGACACTGTATTATCAGACGCAACTGCTGAGCCAACATCTGATTCTTCATCTCCCGAAGGTACTCTTGTTCGGACCCTACCATACGTTGCACGAATGATAGCCCCGAACGAAAGACGAGTTACCCGTCGGGGTATTTCCGGAATCGCCTTGGGGTTATCCTGAGCCGACGTTCCTGTGCTGGTCATATTAGCGGTGACCCTTGAATGTTCACCGTCTTCAACCATCGTTCTTCTTCGTTGGAAACGCCTATGCCTTGGTTTTGGCGCTCCAGTGCTGAGTCTTTCGAACACCGAAACTCTCTCAGGGACTGCCTTGACGCAATTGCATTCCGACAGTACCTCCCGAATAAGCTTCGAGCAAGGACACTGAGTCTCGAACCTTCGAGGGCTCCTCTTTCTAGATTTACTCGTACCCCCGGCACGATAGTACAGCTCATCCGTTTGAAGGTTGGAGCAACCTATCGTGTGTTGGCACGATCTCTCAGGTATAACGTTGTCGTCATCAGATGACAACGTTTCCTTCTGAGGATGAATTGCCTTCTTCGGACCATCCAGAGTCACACGCCTTGAAACGCGCCTTTGTAGGCGTGAACCTTCAGCGGGCTCTTGCACTTCGATGCACAAAGTTGTGCGCTTGGGTGCCACAATTTTCTCCAAGTGTTGAGGGTTGCGGCGACCCCCAGCATGTTGAATTGTTTGGGACTTCTTCATCGGCCCCAAGCGTTCCTGGACTAGAGCTTTGCCTCGTTCCTTGGGAATTGGACCGAGGCGCTCCAAAATTAACTTCCTCTTCTGGGATGGTCCTGCGGGATCTCCCGGAGCAGTTGCGGAAATCACCGGCGACTTGGGTTGATTCGCCGGAGGTTGAATCTTAGGAGGCTGCGGTTGTAGCTCCTTGGTCTGAACCGCCGCTTCAGACTTTGGCCTCCAAACCCTGCGAGTTGATGGCAGCTTCTTGACCACCTCCTTCTGCAGCTTCCGATAGGCTTCTTCAGCTTTGGCCCGTGCTTGCGCCGATAAAGCGCGGCGTTTGCGGATACGCTCCTCCAGCGTTGAGCGATTCCGTTTGACACGGACCCACTCCATAGTTGATGGCTTGGAGGAACCACCCTTCACTTGTTGTTGAGGCTGTTTGCCTCATTTGCTCTTCAGATTCGCATGGTAGCGGACCCCGTCAACGGACTCCATGGCCTTTGCGAATTACTTCGCAAGGCGTTGACGCTGCCTCTGACGGGCTCTCTTAGAGAGAGTCACCACGCCTTCAACGGCGGATTTGACCTTCTTAGAGGCCGGTAGGACTTCACCCAACGCAACTTCGGCGTCAATCGGGGTGAGGTCGTCGTTGGTGGCTTCGACTTCTTCGCACCAACGGTCTTTTCTCCTGGAGGAGAACTTCTGGGACTTCTTGGACTTGGGGGAGGAGGTAGATCCAGATGAGGACACGTACTCCTCGTACTTCTGTTGGTCGAACTCATACTCGACCTCCTCCACGACCGGGATCGAGATCCGCGGCTGCGATGCTCCGATCTCGGCAGCGAAATCGGCGGCTCCCACTGTGGTCGCCAGATTGTTCACGGGAAAAGTCAAACTTTTCTTCATTGTTGATGTCATTGCACTCAATTAACAACTTTTTTACGTTACAAAGAGATCCGGTCTTTTTATAAGAGCCGGTTTACAATGAAAATCAAAGAAAATAAAGAAAAATTACAAATTTCCTTATTTGTCGAACAGATCGCGAGCTCCTGTTATCCGGTCACTCGCTTTTGTGGGTTGTTTACCTGCGCCGGGGTTGTTTACTGTGGACCACCGTGCGATCTAGATCCGAGCAGATCTACGTGGTATAACGGGTATTATTTCACTAAGGAAATAATAGCCAGGAGGGATCGTTTCACCAAGGAAACGATCGCTCGAATCTCGGGATCAAAGAACCAAGCTTTGATCCGGAGTATAACGACGTAGATCTGGGGATTAGATTCCTTCGAACTCCTGCCTTGTTTGGTGCGGGTGCTCGCCAAGAACCGAATCCGAGTGTCCAAGTCTTCAAGCCTTCAAAACTCCGAGGTGAGGTCACAATCCGGCAGAGTTTCGGCTCTCCAAAAGTTCAACCAAAAGTCCTTTCAAATGAACAACCCCCTCTCCTATTTATAGCCTCTCTGAACTGTGCCCGTGTGCACAAGAGAGGGGGGGGGGGAAAGTGAGCCGGCCACCTTGGGGTGGCTCGACACATGCCGAGCCACCCTAGGGTGGCTCGGCTTGGGCCGAGCCACCTTAGGGTGGCTCGGTTTCGGTCGAGTTCCCCCCCGGGTGTTTTCCGTCGTTTCCCGTCTTTCGGTTCTTCATTTGGCTTGTCCGGTACTTTGATTTGATAGTCCGGGTCTTTATTTGACAGTGAATCCGCCTCGGTATTTGAGTACAAATCCATTTTGTTGTTTGGACGACTTGTTGACTTTCTGAACCGTTGGATTGGTTCCACATGCGAACGTATTCCGTTGCTTACGTGCAATCCGTTGATCTCGTTGCCTCGAACGTTCGTCGATTTGTCGAATTATCGTGCTGAGCTATGCTAAGGGACCTATAGGTAATTTTATACGCCTACAGCAGTTACTAGCCTCTTCTTCAGCTCCTGAAAATGATCTCGCATTTCTTACTCCACACAAACTTGGCACTCTTATGAGTCAAATAAGTCAAACGTACCGCTAATTAAGAAAAATCTTTGATAAATCTTCTATAAGCCCCGGCTAATCCTAAACTCTGAATCTCCATTACCGAGTTGGAACATGGTCAATTCAAAATAGCTTCAACTTTCATTAGGTCTACAAATATCCTATCTCTAGTGATCACGTTCGGTAGAAACATTACTCACTCTAACTAAAATTCACACTTATTGAAATTTGGCATACAATTGCTTCTCTCTCAAAGTCTACAATACAATTCTTAGATGTTCTTCATGCTTTTATACCATCAGCACAGTTGTTGCCCATCATATTTTTAAAGGGATGTTGCTCTACTATGAGATTCTGTACCACCCCATTGCTATCGACATACTTTATCCACAGATGGAGTGTCGAGGTAATGACTATGTAGGCAATAAAAATTGGCTTTATACAAGAGAGCTCAAACCTCTTCCATTAGAGCTTGCTGGCATGCTCAAAGTAAGCAGAAGGCCAAGCAAAACTCGCCTGCAAGCCAAAGCTCGCCAACGTGCTTTGTTTGCCTGCAAGCCAAAGCTCGCCTACATTGCTTAACTTGCCAGCACAAGTCAAGCTCACCTGTATTCAAAAGGCCAAGCAGAGCTCACCTGCAAGCTAGATCTCGGCAAAAAGCAGAGCTCGCCCGCAAGCCAAAGCTTGACTTGCCAGCACAAGTCAAGCTCACCTGCATTCAAGAGGCCAAGATGACTTTGCCTATTTGCTTGACTCGCCAGCAAGAGTCAAGCTCGCCTGATTATCGAGCTTGCCAGCATGAGCTCGACATCGCCTGAATGCTTTGCTCGCCCCCACGAGCCAAGCCCGCCTGTAGTGAGTTCGCCCGCACGAACTCAGCTTGTCAACGAATGTCAGCTCAAACGTTCGAGGGGCCCACCAGCCAACCACGCCTGTTCGCCAAGCTTTCCTGCAAGCTCGCTTGAACGTTCAAGCAGCTTTCAAGCTCGCATGCAAGCTTATTAGCCCCGCCTAAACAATGCAAGCGGCTGCTTGCTTATGGGAGTGGGCCCACCCACTTCCCACGTCTTGGGTAATGAGGTATGGCTCCCATCACCCCTATAATGGTCACATCCTATAGCTATAGGGGAAGTATGCTACTCCTTACTCCTATCATTGGTCACATCCCACAAATCAAGGAATGACCCATGTCATCCCTTGCCTATTTATAGGACCCCTTTGCCAACATGAAAAGGGTTCGGTTCAGGCCGCCTGGCAATATTTCTCAAAAGGGTTGAGCATTTTAAGACTCTTCAGACATAGGTCTTCATAGGCTTGCTTGGTAGAACTTTCCTAGCTTTCTGCTTGGATTATTGAAGTAGACTCAATCTGAACTCTCAGATTGGAGACTCTTGGTTTTGTGCAAACTTTTGCATATTAGCCTTCTCTAAGCATTCGGCCTTGATACTCATCAAGCTCGGGTATTTATTTAACTCAATCGCACCATAGCTCCTACTGCGTACTGAAGCTCAACCTCAACTTCGATCGGATCGTCCAAGGGAAGCAAACTTGATGCAAGCATTAGAGGAAGGTATCCTATCTCTACCGAAGAACCCACGTTAAACAAGGAGAGTCTTCTCTCCGCTTCTATTGTAATTTGATTCTTGATTTGTAATAAGTCATTCTTATCAACACAAATCTCCATTGAGAACCAATTTTTATGTCCTATAGAAGATGGCAACCACAATGGGAGAAACTATTTCCTCAGTTGAAATGGTGGTGGCGCACTTCGACAAAGTTGCGGAGGGGCTGTAGGCGTATAAAACTGCCTATAGGTCCCTTAACACAGCTCGACGACGTCGAACCAACCATCGGGCGATGTTGGCGAACACGATCGTTAGTTCACAACACTGAAGCCAAGTTACACGCGACGAAGCGGATTAACGAAGCTACGAGGTTGACGAACCGCACGTAAACAACGAATCCATTCGTGTGCGGAATCAAGCCAATGGTTCGGGGAATCAACGAGTCATCCAACAAAGGGCGGACTCGGACGAATCACGATCGAATCAAGATCAGTTTCAGACTCGAACTCAGAAGTGGATTTACTGCCAAATCAGGAATCGGGTCAAGGAATCGAGTCCAAATCAACCGCACAACCGAATCACGGACAAAACGGATACAACGACAGAACAACGGAACCCAAACACCTAGAGGGGCTCGGCCAAAACCGAGCCACCTGTGTGCGCGGGCACAGTTCAGGGTGGCTATAAATAGAGGAGAGGGGGTTCATTTTCAAAGGTTGGATTTTTTGGAGGCGAAGCTCTGCAGGATTCGAAGCTCGGAATTGAACAAGATTCAAGCTTTGGGACTTTGAAGACTTGCTCATCCAGATCTGGTGCTCGGCGATCGTCAACGCCAAAAAAGGCAGGTGTTCGAGAGGACCGGATCTCAGATCTACGCGGGCGTACTCCGGATCAAAGCTTGGTCTTTGATCCCGAGGTTTGGGCGATTGTTTCCTTGGTGAAATAATTCCCCCGGCTATTATTTCCTTGGTGAAATAGTACCCATCGTACTGCGTAGATCCGATCAGATCTAGATCGCGCGGTGATCAACGGATCAACCCCCGGCGCAGGCAAACAACCCACACAAGCGAGTGACCGAAAAACAGGAGCTCGTGATTTGTTCGATAAAAGAGAAAAGTTGTAATTTTTATTTCTTTTTGTGATCTCATTGTAACCGGATCTTATAAAAAGACCGGATTTTTATAATCGATAAACTATTACAAGAGTGTGCAATGGAATCAACAATGAAGAAAGCTACGATTTTTCTTGCGAACAATCTGGCGACCACAGTGGGAGTTTGAGATAACCCTAACTGAAGGAAGGTTTGATCACTCGATTTGAAAGTGGACCTCTCGTTCATTGGAGGAATCGAGAGGGGATTTTGGTTGTGGTCCTAACTGTAGGAAGGTTTAACCAAGCGGGAAGTTTAAAACGATCCTAACTGTAAGAAGGTTTGATCGCTCGATTTGTGGGCCTCTCGTTCATTGGAGGAATCGAGAGGGGATTTTGGTTGTGGTCCTAAAGTTTGACCAGGTAAACGGTGGGTTTAGTGCTTATCATTTTTTTATTTGTAATGATCGGGTTATCACTTCGGGAACTTCCCGTTACCTGAAACGCTCCGATCTCGGCAGCGAGATCGGCGGCTCCCACTGTGGTCGCCAGATCTCAATCCCGGTCGTGGAGGAGGTCGAATACGAGTTCGATCAACAAAAGTTCGAGGCGTACCTATCGTCCTCGTCCGGATCTACCTCCCCCCGCAAGTCCAAGAAGTTCTCCTCTAGGAGAAAGGTTCGTTGGTATGAAGATGTGCAAGAGACCAACGAAGATCTCGCTCCGTTTGATGCCAAAGCTGCATCGGGTGAGATCCCTCCAAATCCCAACCAGGCCAAATCTGCTCTGGCCAACCCTTCCGCCGCAGAGGGCGTGGTGACTCTTCGAAGAGAGCCCGCCAAAGGCAGCGTCAACGCCTTGCAAAACAATTCGCAAAGGCCATGTAGTCCGTTGACGGGATTCGCTACAACGCGGATCTGAAGAACAAGAGAGGCAAAAAGCGTCAACAACAGATGAATGGTGGATCATCTAAGCCGCCAACAATGGAATGGGTCCGTGTCAAACAGAACCGGTCAATGCTGGAGGAGCGCATTCGTAAGCGCCGCGCGTTATCAGCGCAGGCACGGGCTCAAGCTGAAGAAGCCCGTAGAAAGCTTCAGAAGGAGGTGACAAAGAAGCCGCCACCAACCCGCAAAGTCTGGAGGCCGAAGTCCGAAGTGACGATTCAGGCCAAAGAGCAACCTTTGCAGCCTTCGAAGCAGGTTCAACCTCCGGCGAACCAAACAAAGTCGCCGACAATTCCCATGGCCACTCCGGGAAGTCACGCAGAATCATCCCGGAGAAAGAAGTCAGTTTTGGAGCGTCTCGGTCCACTTCTTAAGGAGCAAGGCAAAGCTCCAATTCAGGAACGTTTTGGCCCAATGAAGAAGCCCCAAACGATTCAACATGCTGGGGGTCGCCGCAACCCTCAACATGACAAGGAAATCAGGGCACCCAAGCGCCCTACTTTGTGCATTGAAGTTTAGGAGCCCGCGGAAAATTCACGCCCACAAAGGCGTGTGTCGAGGCGTGTGACTCTCGAAAGCCCGAAGAAGGCAATTCGCCCTCAGAAGGAAACATTCTCGTCTGATGACGAGGACGTTATACCTGAGAAGTCGTGTCAACACACGATAGGTCACTCCGATCGTCAAGCCGACGAGTTGTACTATCGTGATGGGAGCACGAGGAAAACCAGGAAGAGGAGTCCTTAGAGACTAGAGACTCAATGTCCCTGTTCCAAACTCATTCGGGCGGTATTGTCTGAGTGTAACTACATCAAGACGGTCCCCGAAAGAGTTTCGGTTTTCGTAAGGCTCAGCACTGGAACGCCAAAACCAAGGCGTAGGCGTTTCCGACAAAGAAGAACGATGGCCGGTGATGGAGAATTTCCGAGGGTCACCGCCAACATGACTAGCAAGGGAACATCGGCTCAGGACAACCCCAAGGCGATTCCAGAGGTGCCCCATCGTGTAACTCGTCTGCAGTCCGGAGCTATTATTCGAGGAACCTACGGTAGAGTTCGGACAAGATTGCCTTCGGGAGATGAAGAATCAGATGCTGGCTCGGCATTCACATATGATAACACCGTATCCGGTGAAGGGCAACCCCGCGAGTCATTCATGATAAGCGCGGAACAAGTGGCCAAAATGCTCGAGGATGCCATGGCCAAGCAACAGGAGAGCTTCAGGTTCGAAATGCAGATGGCCATGCAAAGTATGAGAGAAATGCATGAGCAACAAATCCAGGCACTGACGAACCAGCAAGGCGAACCAAGCCGCCGTAACCCGATCGTTCAGGAAGAGGAGCACACGGATACAGACGAAGCTCGCAATGCCAATAATCCGCCCATCAATGCAGGGGGTGGTAATGAGAATGCTAGTCACAACACCACGCTTCCACCTCAGAATCGTGCTGACGAAAACTCGGGTGAAAGTTTGAAGATCAAGACCTCGAGAACAAGATCAATACATTGATTTCTGCTCAAGAGGTGAAAAAGACGGGCATTCCTTGTCCATACCCAAGAGAGTGGTGTAGGTGTATAAAACTGCCTATAGGTCCCTTAACACAGCTCGACGACGCCGATTCGATAGAACCGACCATCGGGCGACGTATCCAAACACGACCATTAGTCCACAATGCCGAAGCCAAGCAATACGCGACGAAGCGGATTAACAAGGCTACAAAGCTGACGAACCGCACGCAAACAATGGAATAAATCCACTCGCGTGTGGAATCAAGCCAACGATTCGGGGAGTCAACGAGCCATCCAAACAAAAGCAGACTCGGACGAATTGAGATCGAATCAAAGATTCGTTTCGGACTCAAACTCAGAAGTGGATTTACTGCCAAATCAGGAATCGGATCGAATCCGAACAAGTCAACCACAGAACCGGAAAACGGGCACAAAGAGGCAAATCAACGAACACCTGGGGGAGTCGGCCGAAACTAAGCCACCTCTAGTTGGCTCGGCCAAAACCGAGCCACCCATAGGTAGCTCGGTGGCCGAGCCACCTATGGGTGGCTCGGCCAAGGTCGAGCCACCTATAGGTGGCCGACCCAGTTCCGTGCGCGGGCACAGTTCAGAGCGCCTATAAATAGGCCTTCAGGTTCATTTGTTCGAGGGTTGGAATTTTTGTAGAGAGGCGAAGCCCTGCTGGATTGAAGACTCAGATCTAAAAAAAAAGATCTCAACTTTGGGACTTTGAGGACTCACTCATTCCGATCTGGTACTCGGCGATCGTCAACGCTAAATAAGGCAAGAGTTCGAGAGGACCGGATCTCACATCTACGTAGTTTTCCTCCGGATCAAAGCTTGGTCTTTGATCCCGAGATTCGAGCGATTGTTTCCTTGGTGAAATAATCCCTCCGGCTATTATTTCCTTGGTGAAATAATAGCCGTCATACTGTGTAGATCCGACCGGATCTAGATCTCGCGGTGGTCCACGGATAAACCCCGGCGCAGGCAAACAACCCACGCAAGCGAGCGACCGCAAAACAGGAGCTCGTGATTTGTTCAGCAAACAAGGAAACAAAGTTGTAATTTTTATTTCTTTTTATTTGATTTTCGTTGTAACCGGATCTTATAAAAAGACCGTATCTTTGTAATCGATAAACAATTACCAAGTGTGCAATGGAATCAGTAATGAAGAAAGCAACAATTTTTCCCGCGAATAATCTGGCGACCACAGTGGGAGCCACCGATCTCGCAGCCGAGATCGGAGCGTCGCAGCC
>BQKN01024599.1:0-11931 GCA_022839385.1 Asparagus kiusianus
CTGAGTCAAAGGACATCACTACTCAGTCCCTCCTAAGAGGGCCGAGTCGAAAGGCATCCTCACACGGGCCCTTCTGCTAAAACTGACTTAATGCATTAACACTTAGTTGACCGAGTTGAGAAGTGTCCTCATTCAGAACAGCCGAATCAAAAGGCGTCTTTTCTCGACCTCTCTCGAAAAGCGGAGATGAAAGGCAGTCTTTCTCGAACCTCTCAATGATAGCCAGTCACCATAAATTAGATGTATAGTCAAAGCCATCATTATATCTCCCGCTGAGTGATAATGACTTATCGGAGCATGTTGGCGCTACAGCCCCTCTGTCGCCACCACAATAAATATGAGGATGACTTAGATCACTTACTGCTGACACCTATAAAGTATCAGCTGATCAAGACGATTGCTTGGACTCGGTTGAAGTTACGTAAATACTCTTCAAAATCTACTATAAGTAGGGGAAAAATGACCAAATTGGTACATTTTGTAGACACTCGGTGACATACTGGTATATTTTTTACTTTTGACAAATTAGTATATTTTGTAGACTCCGACGCCATATATCCCTTAAGTTTGGCCGGATTGATTTTTTCGATCAGTTTTCTCACGTGACGACTCACGTGATGTCCAGCTGGCGGGATTTTTTACACAAAACCCCCTCATCAAATAACTCATGCTACTCCTAACCCCCCTCCTCCTCCCCCTCTCCCTCCTCCTCCTCATCCTCTTCAACCTCTCCCCATCAAATAACTCATGCTCTCTTTCTCTCTCTAACTCTCCTTCTCTCTCTCTCTCTCCTACGGTTAGGGTTTCTGAATTCCTAATTTCTCCTAATTTCGACTAGGTTGGTTTAGCTGGGACTCGATCCATGAGACGGAGCGCAGATCCCTTCCTGAATTCAGATCCCTTCCTGAATTCTTCGACAAGAGCTCATATTCGAGGAACCCTAGGGTTTACAAGGAGTACCGATACTTCATCATCAATAGATTTCGCAAGGAGCCGTCTCGAAGGCTAATGTTTACTGAGGTGAGGAAGTCTCTGATTGGAGATGTGGGGTCAATAGAGAAGGTGTTTAGGCTCTTGGATCGGTGGGGATTGCTCAATTTTGGGGTGGATAAAGGGGAGGAGAAGGAGGAGGTAGGGTTGGCGGCAGTGGTGGTGGAGGAGGGGGCACCTTGAATTTTTGAGTTTTTGTCCTGATTTCGTCCGACCCATGAAGCAGAACTATCATCTGAAGTGATTCTGTTCATTTCTGATTTTGGCGTCTGGGTTCAAAGATTATAGCTGAAATTGGTCTTCATGTTTAATTTTTGGTGTTAGATTTTCAAGAGGTTAATGTTGTAAATGATTTATTTGAATCTGGGCATCGAAGAATTATGAGGGAAAATGGGGGAAATCACTCAGGGAGACCATTTAGTGACAAAAGATGGCTCCTCCCCTTTGTTGCCAGCTTAATGGTATCTCTAACCCTCTTCTTAGCCACAGTTTTAGGTTTTTCTCACCTTAGTCCAATGGAGATTCATTGTCATTGGATATAATTTCATTCACTGGTTTGGATGATTCCAATGGGTATGCATTGGATTCAAACCCTATGAAGTCTTTGGATGAGAATCTAGTTTTAGAATCGGAGCCGCCGAGGATAGCTTATCTTATCACCGGAACAAAGTGGGATAGCTTGAGAATGATAAGAACTCATACTCAGATGTGTTTGGGGATCAGATGGGGAAGAACGGGGAGGTATGTGGAATTTGTGGTAATCAGATGGAGGGTCTTGCTAAGCTGGCAGGCATGGGAGATGGGGAGAGGTTGAAGAGGATGAGGAGGAGGAGGGAGGGAGAGGAGGAGGGGGGGTTAGGAGCAGGATGGGTTATTTGATGAGGGGGTTTTGTGTAAAAAAACCCCGCCAGCTGGGCATCACGTGAGCCGTCACGTGAGAAAATTAACCGAAAAAATCAATCCGGCAAAACTTAAGGGGTATATGGTGTTGGAGGCTACATAATATACCAATTTGACAAGAGTTAAAAAATTTATACCATTCTGTCACCTAATGTCTACAAAATATACCAATATGATACTTTTGCCTATAAATAGGTGAAAGTACCCTAGAGTGTGGGTGAATAGGGTAATTGCTAATCTAATCTGATTTTAACGCTAAATTAATACTTACTAACAATATTCTAGCAATATGATGTGTACAAGTAATATATGCAAGGATATAGAATTAAACAAATGGCGATATAAACATGAGACAAAAGGCGATATAAAAATATACAAGAGAAAGTGCGTCAATGCCAAACACAAACACAAAGCAAATGACTACGGAGTTCGGTCGATCCACGACCTACATCTCCGCTCCTCACCCTCGAGGAGAATCTCCACTATCTCAAAAACAATTACACAATCAGTTTTCAACGCTCACCAATAAACGTTTACAACTCACATAATTATCAATACACAATACACTCCTCTAAGTGTTAGCCTAGCCCGTGTCACATTCCTCAAGTGCTTGGAATTTCTCCCTAGGATTTACAACCGACGTCATTCCTCTTGGAATTGACCCCGTCTCTCACCAACCACTTCTTTAAGTGTCATTGTGTATTACAATGTGATCTCAACTATTAAGTGCAAATACAATGGTTTGTTCTCTAACAAAAATGAGAACGAAGTTCAGCTCACACCCAATGAATCACTCATCACAACCCAAATTATGCTTAATGTGAAATACTAAAAGCTCAATAGGTTATGTATGCAATCAATGAGTAAAATAAAATAGAAACTCAATTTAAAATCTAGATAATAGAAATGATAATAAAAAATATAAATAGCTAGAGATTGAGTTTAGTAAAACTTTGTTGAAAAACAAGAGAGATAGAGATATGAGAATTGAAGCTTAAAACCGAGATGATCTCCTCCTATTGTGAAACTTTCTTCACATAAACAATACACCAAAATTTTCTTTTAAAACACTTAAACAAACTCACAAACTTTGTTTAAAACTTTTCTTAGATCTTTCAGAATGTTGAGGCTAAGGGGTATATATAGGTTCCAAGAACAAACCCCAAAAACCCAGAAAAATCCAACAAAAATAAAATCCCTAAAAATCAGGAAACTAGAAACTAGTCGTTACAGTATCCGTCAGTCGATTGATGAGTTCATCGATCGACTAATGAGCTGATCGTTGGTAGCCGTTCAAAGCCTATCGGTCGACTGATGCACCATCAGTCAACTGATGAGCTGCTTCGGTCGACTAATGGTGCATTAGTCGACTGAGCGAAAACCAATGCTAATTCCAGCGGGTTTCTTCAGTCAATTGATGACCCTTGTCAGTCGACTGAAAACATGCACATGGGCTAGTTTGAATAGAAAATCTGATTTTTGAAGTGCTTTTAAAAATAGCAAATAAATTCTAAAAATTATAAAACTTGGCAAAATGTTTATAAACATGAATATAAACATGTTAGAAATTATTTTTTTAAAATATCATTCCCCGTTTGTGAAAACTCGTCATTTTGCAAAATCTCAAAAATACATGTTCGTTTAAACACTTGATTTTGACAAAATGACTTAAACCAAGTTTTGAAATCTTTTGAATGGTTTTATAGACTTAGGAAAAGAAGTAAACTAGGATTGTTTAGTCCATAAACCAAGAACACAATATTTTCTCAAAAATACACATATTATGAAAAAAAAAATGAGAAATAGGTGTGTATAAAACTGAGCTTTAATTATTATCACACAAAATATAACTCCTAAACTAATATACCTAAGATGATTGTGTAAGAAGCTCGATCTTGATACTTTGACTTGAATTGCATCGGCTCCATTAAAATATCGTCGATATGGCGCAAATCCACTCAACCTGGATACATATCTGAGAAACATAAATACTAGAAAACACGATTATAAATTGTTTGTTAATTATCAAAAATAAATTAAATAGTAGGTTCATAAATATGAGTCCTAACAATAGGCGCATTGCCTATTGCATGAAGGTACGCAACTTTTGCACTATAACCTACAGTACTTACATTTTCTTCACCCGAGATCAATACTGACTTGATCGTCAGAGAAACCACTGGAGAACCCAGCTCCGATCCTCTTACGTAGTGTTTGTATGCATGATTGAACTCTCTGCTCAATAATCATTAACACTCTATAACTGACACAAAACCCTACTATTAAACATCTGACATCAACACAATTGTTTGAGCATTAAATTAATAGTATAGAGGTTAATTTTAGATTTAGATACTATGTCATGTAGAGAATTATGCCGCAACCCAGCGCTAACAAGCCTAAGACCAGAGACAGACAGTCCCAGAAGGGACGGCTTATCCCATCAGCTATTATAAACAAAATGTGACAGATCTCACCTTACCCATATATCATGTAAAAGTTTTTAAGCCACGTCAGCCGTTGCCACGTCAGCCGTCAGCAGAATCTATAGGATGCTGGCAAATTACTGACGAAATATCTTCCAACCATCGTAACCATACAAACATATGTATTCAGGCAAGAGAATGTACAATTATCTTTCCCCTTTTGACCACAGAACACAGTAGAAATCTATAATGCCTTTGTAGAAAATATTCCTTCTGAAAATATAAGTACTAACTGCGAAGTTGTATGACCCATGAAACAGTTACAACTAGACAAACATAAGCATACAAGTTCAGTCTCTAAAAAGAAAACAGAAAAAGGATTGAAAATAGTGATACAAACCAAGTCCTATTATCACTGTTTTACATCCTACCAAAATCACCAAATTCCCCTCGGTAGAAGTTCGTCGTCCATAAAAGCACACTCTCCTCCCAACACCAAATCAATCTATTTTGACCGAGGAATATATCTTGCGAACAAACCAGAAACAAGCATAAAATCCAATCGTCCCCGTCAACACAAAGAATGCATAAGACACAATCATCATGTACCCAAAGTATAGGATCCCTGACACAAGCTTCGTTATCTCCAACTTGGTAAAGAAATAGAACACTGAATACAAAAAGAGGTAGAGTGCAGAAGAACCCGCAGTCAAATACGCCCTCCACCACCAATTATAATCCTCACTGCACAACTGGAAGTAGCAAAGCACGATGGTGATCTCAGCACAAGTTATGAGGAGAATGACGAAAACTATGAAAAGGAAACCAAAGATATAGTAGAATTGGTTCAGCCATATTGATGTCAAGATGAAGAAAAGCTCGATGAAAACAGCACCAAATGGGAGAATGCCGCCGATCAGGATAGAGAAAGCTGGTTGCATGTACCAAGCCTGCTCGGGTATTTGCCTGGGAATTTTATTTGTTTTCACTGGGTCTTCAATAGGCGGTTTCTTATACCCTAGGTAGCTACCGACAAAGACCAAGGGGACTGATATGCCAAACCATAGAAAAACGAGAGCAAACATTGTTCCAAAGGGAACTGCACCTGAGGACTTCTCTCCCCAAATCAAGGCATTTAGCACAAAGAAGATGGCAAAGACGATACCAGGAAACATGAACGCTGTCTTTAGAGTGTTTTTCTTCCAGTCTGTACCTTTGAACATCTTATATAAACGCGATGATGCGTATCCAGCGAATAAACCCATGAAAACCCATAAAAGAACCATAGCAGTCATCAAGCCTCCACGGTTGGACGGTGAGAGGAAACCTAGCAGTGCAAACATCATGGTCACCAAGGCCATTCCAAAGAATTGTACCCCAGTACCTACATAAACACATAGAAGTCCGGAGTTGACAGGAGCTCTAAAGACATCGCCATGGACTAATTTCCATCCGGTTTCTTCCTGGGCTTCATCCTGAGTCTCCAACTGATTGTAGTTAGCTATATCTCTGTAGAGAGTCCGCATCATAATCATGGCGACCATGCCAGATAGAAATAGAACGATCATGAAGGAATTTATAATGGAAAACCAGTGGATTTGGTCATCGTTCATCAGAAGGTACACATCCCAACGCGAAGCCCACTTAATTTCACTGGGCTGCAATACAACAGAACCAAGAGCGTAAGATACAAATTCCTAATGATGAAGGTTATGGTTTTGGATAGAGTACATACCAGGAAGGTAGCATCGTATGTAAAGACAACATATGCATCATCAGTTACTTCCTGAGGAGCATGGCTACCTGGAGCAATCTTAGTGTTAGCGTTGCATGTTTCCACTCTTGGATTCTTCTCATCCCATCCACTGTACTCATGCTTTATGCTGTTTACAGGGAAAAAAGATAACAGAAGCAAAAAATGAGAGGTATTAACTGCCACTTGAAACTCCAAAATAATTTGCAGTCAGAATAAAATTGGTGCCTGTATAGTATCTAAATATTCATAAGCATAATCGTGCACACGTTTGGATGACCAACACTTTACGCACTGGAGAATGTGTATCCTAGAAGTCAATATCATTTAATAAATGGTTTTCATTTGACACAATTTCTAATTTTCTAATGCCACAGCAACAAAACAATGAAAGAATAATAGCATCAGACAAACCATTATCGCAATTAATGCTGCCAGAAGGTGCAAGAAAGTGAGAAACAACACCAAAACTATAAAGGAAGCATATAAGCATAAGCACCTGCTTGGTAAAACCTCAAAACCGACAATCCGTGCATCATCCATCTCAGGGTCCAGATGGTACATGACTTTGAAGCTCAGGTGATTATTGATGAAGTACTTATCATCTTTACTCTGATCAAATGCTAATAAAAGTCAACTTAACAGAAGAATAGGTAATTCATCTTTCAGCAAGCAGGAATATAGATACATACAAGTAACTTACCTTAATACCAACACGGTAACCATGCTCATAACTTGGTGCCGGACTTCCATCTCTCCTTTGTCTAGGGACTGCAACGGGAAGATTATCCAGGATCCTATCAAGTGTAGCTAATTTTAGTTAAATACCAGAGACAGGACATCTAGGGGTGGTAAACGATCGAATTGAATCGAATAATAAGGTGTTCGTATTTGTATTTGTTTAAAATTATCGAATTCGAATGTGGACTCTAATATTCATATATCTAGTTTTTCGAATTCAAACTCGAATACTTGGAATTTGATAAATATTCATGAATATTCACGAATACTTATCGAATATCAAAGTGTATTTATTTCGCTAAAGAATTTGATTTTCAAAACTATTAGAATTCATAAATAAAATTTATTCCTTTATAATATATGATGTATATATATTTAAATCAAAATTTTAATTAGAAAACAAATTTAAGATTATTTAAGTCTTAAAATCAACATATAAAACTTAAGTATAAATGGTATGCGGGTTAAAAATATGACATCATATGTACAATAATATAAGTAATAAGTTGTGATCAAAGTTCAAACGAATATTTAATAGACAAACGAATCGAATATACATCTGGTTAAATTTTATTCGTTAGTAAACTCGAATACTAAAAAATATTTGTTTAGTGGTAAATGAACTGCCAAATCGAATATGACCGAATATTTATTGGAACAATTATCGAACTATTTGTTAATTATTTGGTTCACTTCCACCCCTAAGGACATCTAAAATCTGGAGCGTAGACAGAACAACTTTTATTGTAACAAACTAATAGTTACTCAGCCAAGAGTAAAATCACACAAATATGAAGATATGACTGTGTTTAGACCATTGCAAACAGGTAATCGATCAGCAAACAATCGTTTTAATTTTGGAAAGGACATACAAGATAACATATATACTTGCATACTTACATGTTAACCCGGTATTCATCATCAATCTTCTCCCTAAAATTCTTTGCTGTTTCTTGTGTTAGCTTTCTGCGACAAGCTACTTTGCAAGTATCATCTATTCTCATTTTGAACTGGAATGGACATAATACATGAAAATGAAAATGACATTAAATGGAGGTTTACAAGGTAGAATCAATGCTTGCTTGTCAAATATTATGCCACTTAAAAGGAAAGCAATAAAAAGTAGAGTTCCATTTTACTTGTGAAATAAATTTTATTTTATTAGCCAGCAAGAGCACTCACCATATAGACAGAGTTCTCAATGCGATCACCACGAAGGACTTCTCCCAAGTTCTCAGCACTGTTCATGATTTTGGAGGGCTTACAAAAATCCAAGAAATAGTAGTCATAGGGAAGTTGTGTCTTTGTCGATGAAAGTTTGTTCACTTTCACCTGAAGTTCATCACCCTGAGCAAAAAAGATAATCACCAATTAAATGTGTTCAATATTCAAGGAACAACCATATTACATTGACAGCAAGGAACTAATTGGATTTAAACATGATCCACATTGCATTTTCCAATAGAAGCTGGAAAAAGTACTCAAAATTCCATTAAGTATATAAATATCAAAACATAAAAGAAGGAACAAAAAAAAACCATCATACACTTGTTGTCTAACGCCTAGGAGATAGAGTCATTCATTCTGAATGAGATAATCTAAAAACTGTGTCCGGATAGTGAGATCCACAAATATTGTTGCTCAAGAAATACATCAACTAATTTTAAAAATGAATCATACGAATCGAAGTAACAAATAAGCTTATAGATACTTTGGCCAAAAAGGATGAAGGTTAGGCAACAAACCGCAAAGTGAGAAAAGAATGCATCTAATACTGCAAAATCAAGTACGTTCCTGAATGCAGCCCACTAGTAGCAAGCAATAAGATCCTCAAGGTAAACTTAAATTTTATATATAGAAGCAGGCATGATAACAAAAGTTAGATGTAAAAAAGATCAATATCATTGAGGTATCCCAATAATTGAAACCTCATGGTGGTGGAATATTCCGGTCTCCTTCTAATGAGAGGATTAATTAAGCACAACTATTTGTTGTTACATTCACCAATCTCATAGAACTTAGGAAGAATCTTCTACCATGTCTAGTCATCTAGTTTTATGCCTGCGCCAACACTAGCTTTCAATAATTTGTACACTAAACTTTAGCTTAATCAGAATGCATCATGCATTTCAGTTTTCGAGTGCATCATTTTGATGGATCTCATCCCTCCAGGTCCTGTGGTGAAATTCACGTATTTTTTACGCATCTTTGCTGAGCAATACATGGTTAAAGTACACCATGTATCCCAAACCCTACAGAATATAGGTGTGGAAGGGACAAAACGGATTATAAGGTATTAAAAAACATAGTAAATTTGCACATTATAAATATTGCTAAGTTATATGATCAAAATAAGAAAATTTTAAGGAGACGATTAAGTTTTGAGAACGCAAAATAAACTTATAGACGTGTGCTTATGGTCTTTACACATGGCATAAAATTGGCAAGGCTAAGTTGGGTAAAAAGAGAAAAAGAATATTTAGATCAATTTGAAACTTTATTAATGTGATGCATATCCTACATTACAAACACCTTGTTGATGAAAAATTATATAAATATAATGCTTCTGCAAATTTAAAAAAAATTGTGAATGCATCATTCATTCGACTTCTAAACTTCTTATTCTGAAAAAATTGTATCACTTTACTTTTCTAAGATATTTCTGTAATTTTTCCGATTTTTTACTTAATTTTGTGAACTTTCATTATTTTTAACACTATAATGTATTTAGCATGAATTTGTTCAAAAAATAATAATATGTCAAAAACTCCCGCATAGGCTAAACTTTCATTATTTTTAATACTATTATGTATTTAGCAAGAATTTATTAAAAAAATAAATTGTCAAAAACTCCTGCTCAGGCAGCATCTGGGCGCCTGGAACAGAAGCCCAGATTTTTCTAAGACATTCCTTGTTTATCAGACTAGGATGTAGCTAAGTCTTCTCAGATTAACGAAAATCCATTCCCAGAAGAGAATTCTCAGATTCTCAGATTCTCAGTCAAAGAGGCTGAAAATCCTCCGCATTGAGATTAATATAGGAAGAACAGCACGAACTACATGCGAAATGATATGTCCATAAACTGTATCATGCTAGTTTCAGCACGTGCAGAAGGATGACTAATACAATACATCCATACCGAAAAAAAAAGAAGACTTCAGCCCTCCAGCACCAACTCTTTCCCCAGGCATCATCTTTATTTATTCTACCGCTTTTACATTAACATCACATTTATTAGTTTTTCTCTTATCGAAATGAAAACTCTCAATGAGTGCGGGCTGCCAAACCTGTGGTCGATGGACTCTCAAGCAGCATTACAAAGTCAAGAAATTGAAATTGGGAGTTTGAAGACAAACACTAATAAGAGTTGAAGAACTATATAGCAAATAAAAAGATGACACAGAATAGTTAGATCTCAGGCTACAATTCTAACTTACGTGGCCTACGAAATAACCTAGAGTCACCTCCCAGTTTTACGAGTAACAAACAAGAGATTTTCAAACATCAACAAATCTCACTCGTAGAATCACAAAACCAAGCAGATCAACCGAAAACGCAGTCAAAAACCCTAGATCCGACAAGAAACAGAAGTAAACAACCTCAAAGCCCTAGATCTCGGAGAGAACACAGACGAAACCCTAGCAGATCCGCGAGTGAATCAATCGGAAACTTCGAAAGTTTACCTTTCGGAAATCGCGAGGAGCGACGCCGGGGAGGTAGAAGGCGGTGGTCGAGGTGAAGAGGAGGAGGCACGAGAGGACGAAGAAGGCGGCGACGCCATTAAGATCTCCCATCTCGAGCTCGATCCTGATAGAGGAGAGAGAATGAAAGTGGAATTTTCAGCGTGACGGGGAGAAATATAAAAGATTTGGAGATTTGTGAGTGTCGTGTTTTAAAAAATGCGAGGGTGATTTTGCATATTGGTCCAAGCATGGATTATTCAGTAATTTTCCTTAATTACTGTGCAGTCACTATTTGATTTTGGATAATGACAAGACTAAAACTCTGTACTCTCTTTTTACTGCCAAAAACGAGCGGCGTCCTTCCCTAGTGTATGGACATAAAAAACTGTAAATCCAAGCATCACTAATTTTGTTTCTTTTATAATATGGGAGCTGTTATTTGACTTTGAATTTAACTCACCAACACTTGTACTATTTACCAATTGAAAATATTATTCTACCAACTCAAAATATTGTTTCTTATATATATATATAGAGGACTATGGGTATGCTTGATACCAAGCACAAAATTTATGCTTTATAGTAAGATGGTATATTATCCTTCATTCATTCAAATGGGAGGACCACATTCACATGGGTTGAACGTGGTCCCCCCAATTGAATGAGTGGATGAGAATAAGACACATCACTACCAAGCACAAATTTTGTGCTTAGTACCAAGGGGGTGTTTGGTTACATTTCTATAAATTATAGGAAACGTTTTCCACCCAAAATTTGATTTCCTTATATTTCTTAAAAAAATTATAGGAAAAGTTTTGAGAAGTTAAAAAGTACAAATTTTCTTACTTTTTGTATTTTGCTTGTTTGGTTCAAAACAAGAAAATGTCTCATAAATTTTGGGAAAATAGCAACATTTCTTATAATTTATAGAAATGTAACCAAACACCCCCAACTATATAGAAAAGTGAGAACTTTATAGAAATGTGTTAATGAGTTTTATTATTTAAATAATGAATGCGTCAAATTTCCAAGAGATTTCCGCCCATTTTTGAAGGAAATCAATTTCTATAAAATTTGGTACTTTTCTGTACTTTATAGAAAACATTTATGTAAATCTTTTTTGAGCCAAACACAGTTTATAGAAATCTATAGAAATCTCTTAATTACAAAAATGCCATTGTTTGTACTTTTTGAGAAAACATTTCTTAAAAACAATGCAACCAAACACCCCCTAAGTTAAAACGTATAGTTGGAGATTATGTGTTTAGAATCAAGATGGGGAAAAAGTTGCTAAATTAGGAAATGTAAACCAAAGAATAGTTGACTTCAAGTTACGCACGATCTCGGTACCAATATCGAGAACAACCTTCTTCATGTTGCTGGCTTGATTAAACAAATACCTCCTTCTACAAAGCGACGCCATCACTTAGTAAGCACG
>BQKN01024611.1:0-13048 GCA_022839385.1 Asparagus kiusianus
GAGAGCAAAAAACATTAAAGGGTTGGCGCGATCGACTGCCACGGTCAACCGAACTGATTCCCGAGACCAAAAAATCCCTACAGGGTTGGCACGGTCGACCGTTGCGGTCGACCGCTTCAGCTCCAGCCTCTTGTCAGCTTCTATGCACGTTCGCGGTCGACCGCCACGTTCGACTGTGCAGGCCTCCTACTGTTTTTCTTGATTTTTCTCCCTCGTTTTGATTCCAGTTTCGGCTTCAACTTTGGGTCTACACTTTAGACTAACAATCTCCCACTTGGAGACCAAAGTGCCATCAGCGAGTTCACCCAAACTCTCTCCTTCTTCGCATGTATCTTCTCCTCCCCAAAAAAAAAATCTTTTCTTCAATCAACAATATCCCGGCGATCTCGCCGAGCCTCGTAGTGTGGCTCCGCCTTCGTCTTCTACTCGTGAAGGCCAACTGAAGTTACGCACAACTCCAGTTTCTCAATGGTGACTGCCTTCGTCAACATGTCCGTCGAATTTTGACTCACCAAAATCTTCATTAAGTGTAACTTTCTGTCTTCAACTAGCGAGCGTATAAAATTATATTTTACATCGATGTGCTTCGTTCTGGCATGATATACCAGATTCTTGACAAGATGTATAGCGCTCTGGCTATCACAATAAAGAACTCCTCTTTCTTGCTTCAGATCCAATTCTTCCAAGCACCCGTTCAACAAGATCATCTCCTTACTTGCTATGGTCACCGTGACATACTCAACCTTGGTTGTAGATAAAGTCATAATCTTTTGTAGACGTGAGACCCAACTCACTGCTGTCGACACTAAGGTATAAACATACCCCGTGGTGCTTCGTCTCGTATCATGATCACCGGCGAAGTCCGCATCCACGTATCCCTACAGAACCAATTCCTTTCTCCCGAAACATAGTGGTTTGTTCATTGTTCCCCTCAAGTACCACAATATCCACTTTATAGCCTCCCAATGCTGCTTTCCTAGATTGCTTACAAACCTATTCATAACTCCCACTGCATAGGTGATGTCCGGTCTCGTGCAAACCATCACGTACATGAGACTCCTAATGGCCGAAGAATATGACACTCTGCTCATATGCTCTCTATCTGTATCTGTCTTAGGTGATTGATTCTTAGATAGCTTGAACTGACTTCCAAGGGGCGTGCTAACAACTTTAGCATTCTGCATGTTGAACCTCTAAAGTACATTCTCAATGTATTCAGCTTGGCTCAATCTCAACATCCCTTCAGCTTCATCCCTACTGATTCGCATCACTAGAATCTATTTTGCTGCACCTAGATCCTTCATTGCAAACTCCTTTGCTAGCTGCTTCTTCAAACTGTTTATATCTTCTAAACACGGTCCTGCTACCAACATGTCATCAATATATAATAACAAGATAATGAAGCTGGACTTGAACCTTTTGAAATAACAGCAATGATCCTAATTACATCTTCTGTAGCTATTGTTTTGCATGAAGTTATCAAACTTCTTGTACCATTGTCTCGGAGCCTGTTTCAAATCATATAAGCTCTTCTTGAGCTTGCACACCATCTCTTCCTTTCCTTCTTCAATGAAGCCAACAGGCTGCTTCATATAGATTTCTTCATCCAAGTCACTATGAAGAAAGGCAGTCTTCATATCTAACTACTTAAGAAAGAGGTTTTCTGCAGCTACCAAACTCAACACCACTCTGATGGTTGTGAGCTTCACAATAGGGAAAAATATCTCCATGTATTCCACTCCTTCCCGCTGTTGAAACCCATTCACTACTAATCTGGCCTTGAATCTCTTGCTTCCATCACTTTCATGCTTGACCCGGTAGACCCATTTGTTATGTAAGGTCTTCTTCTGTGCAGGTAGCTGGGCTAACTCCCATATCTTATTAGTGAGTAGAGAATTCATCTTCTCCTGCATCGCATGCTCTCACTTTTGAGATTCACTCACTTGCATTGCCTCCTCATAGCATTCTGGTTCACCACTATCTTTTAACAATAAGTAATCAAGAGATAAAAGATATTTGTGATTTGGTTTGAGTATCCTAGATGACTTCCTAAGTTCCACGCCCTAGGTAGTTGCTTCTGCAACTGGAGCTTCCTACGTTCTATGGTTAGAATAAACATCAACACCCCTATCTGGAAGTTCCCATAAATCCATGTACTCGGATCCACCTGCATCCGTAGTGCTGCTTCCACTGCTCTGACTATCCTTGGTATTTTCCATGTTCTTGTACATCACCTCCTCATTGAATATCACGTCCCTGCTTCTGATGATTTTCATGTTCTTCTCATCCCAAAGACGATACCCGAACTCATCAATACCGTATCCAATGAATGTGCACTTTTGTGACTTAGCCTCTAGCTTGTCTCTAATATGGTCACTGATATGAACATAAGCCACGCAATCAAATACCCGCAAGTGTGAGAGATTTATCTTCTTTCCACTCTAAACCTCCTCTGGAATCCTAATATCCGATAGAACTGATAGCCCGTGATTAACAAGGTAAGCTGCCGTATGCATCGCATCCGCCCAAAATATCTTAAGCAGACCTGCATGTAATCGCATGCTCCTTGAACGCTCCGTCAGGGTTCTGTTCATCCTCTCTGCAATGTCGTTCTGTTGCGACGTCCCTGGAATAGTCCTCTCTAAATGAATATCATTTGTAGCACAGAACCTCTTGAACTCCTCAAGCTCGTATTCTCCATCATTGTCTGATCTCAGATACTTTACCTTCAGATCTGTCTTGTTCTCCATCATGGCCTTCCACTTCTTGAAGACTCCGAACACCTCTAACTTGTGCTTCATGAAGTAAACTCATACCTTCCTCGAGTGGTCGTCGATAAAGGTGACATAGTATCTCGAACCGCCAAAAGAAGACACACTAGCCAGATCTCATACATCTGTATGAATCAACTCTAACTTCTGAGCCTTAGGTAGCCTTCCACCCTTCTGTAAACTAACCCTCTTTTACTTCCCGAAGATGCAATCTTCACAAACCCCGACTTCCATGGAGTCGATCCCGGTTAGCTTTCCCTATGAATATAAGATCTTCATCCCCTTCTCGATCATGTGCCCTAGCCTGTTGTGCCACAGATCTGTACTCTCTTTATCGATTACAATTACGAGGGTGTCACTCGCATATAAGGTGAGGTAGAGAGTTTCTAGTTTGTTACCTCAAGCAACTATCATCGTACTGTTGTACATTCTCCACAAATCCCCTATGAATATTGAAACATAGCCTTCTGTTCTAAGCTATCCCACCGAAACTAGATTCCTCTTCAGCTTCGGCACGTGTCTCACGTTCTTCAAGGTCCACTTAGAGCCCTTCATCTGAATTTGTACTTCACCCTTTCTAACAAATATTACATAGCTCGTTATTCCCCAAATACACTTTTCCAAAGTCAATTGCTATATAATTTTAAAAAAGTTTCCTGTTAGCAGTGGCATGGAAAGAGGCTCCTGAGTCGATGACCCAAGAATCCGAGTCGCTATCCAGAGCAAGGATCAAGGCATCCTGCATGATATGAGCCTCCTGCTCACCCACATCCTTCTTTGGACTCTTGCAGACTGAAGACATATGGACCTCCTGGCCGTAGTTGTAGGCATAAAAAATTACCTATAAGTTCTCGCACACAGCTCAAGATGAATAAAAGACGATGAATATTATTATCTGAGTCAAAGGAGATCATCCAATACTATAGATAATCTAAAAAGCACATGAAGTAAGTCGGCGAAGCGTACGAGTCTGTGAAACACGCTAAACGATAAAGGAACAACTCAACCGGGAGTTGTGCTTCGCTCACAAAAGGGCGAAGTATCATGTGCGCTTTGCCCACTCCATGAGTGTATTGTCTATGGGAGGTTTTAGATCTCTTTGCAATTTTTTCAACGCATCTTGGATCATCTCATTCCGATATCGGACGAGGGAGTTAGAGCCAAAATACCCGAGACAACACAAACTGTCTCAGAAGTGCGGGACAGTCGCAACTGTCTAGGAACTACGAGATAGTTATGACTGTCTCGTACCAAATCTAAAGCTCAAAAGAAAAAAGTTATAGATCTCTTCGTCAGCTTTCTAATGCATATTGGATCATCTCATTCCGATATCGGACGAGAGAGTTAGAGCCAAAATACCCAAGACAACACAAATTATCTCGGAAGTGCGAGGCAGTCGCAATTGTCTCGGAACTGCGAGACAGTTATGACTGTCTCGCACCAAATCTGAAGGAACTCAAAAGACAAAAGTTATAGATCTCTTCGTTATCTTTCCAACGCATCTTGGATCATCTCATTCCGATATTAGACGAGAGAGTTAGAGCCAAAATACTCGAGATAGTATAAACTATCTCGGAAGTGCGAGACACACAACCCTGTCTCGGTCACAGAGTTACTTACAACATGTTTTTTGACGATTTTTTGGCTTCATAACTGCTTGAGATCAACCATAAACGTGGAGAGACAGTTACAAACTGAAAATAGGCTCACTAACCTCATAAAAATATGGTATTTAAGTAGTGGGACAGCGGTTACAAAAGAGAGCAGAACATTTTTTGGAGCAGATCCAAGAGAGCAGAGAGGCTATTACTTGAGAAAATGGGCTGAGATTTTTAAAAAGGTTTGGACAAATTTTAAGAGTTCATCTCCTTTCAACAATTAGGAGGTTCCTTAAGATCTAAGCTTTGACTTGATCTTGAGAAGAGTGTTCATCTTACTTCGATAAGATAATCACTGAAACTATTCTTGCTTCTAAACGAAGGAAGAATCCCCAAATCCTTCACGATTCAATCCGAATTCATGATTCGGTGGTCCATAGGCTAATGCACCCCCGGCACAGGCAAAGATCCCGCACAAGCAACGATCCAAACAACGATCATACGTTTGTTTCTAAGGAGCTTGAAATTTGATTTTTTTTTTATTGTAAAGAGTAGTTTTACAAAGTATGAAGCTCACTCTTTTGTATTCATTATAATCGATAAACAGTTATAATGAATTCTATAACAGAACTTGTTCCTGATACAAATAAACTGGTGACCACGGTGGGAGCCAATGGTCTCGCTGCCGAGACCGTCGTGTCGCAGCCGATCAAGATACCGGTTGAATCCACGGTCGAGTACGAATTTGACTAAGCGAAGTTTGAGGAGTATTTGTCATCCTCATCTGCAAATTCTTCCTCGCCTCGCAAATACAGGAAGATTTCATCTTCTAAGAAGGTTTACAAATTTTCAACTCCGTCGAATATTACTGGTGAAGACTCTCGTCCGATTGTTGCTGAGGATTTTACTCGCAACATCTCTGCTCACAATGACTCTATTCTAATTAATGAGTCATTGAATCAAAGCCTACTGGCACTGACGAAGAGGGCTCGTCAGAGACAACATCAGCGCCACGCTCATCAAATGGCTAAGTCCTTGGAACAAACCGATGGGGTTCGTTACTACGCGGACCTAAAGTCGAGGAAACATAAAGTGGTCCAGTCGCCTCAACGACAAACCACTCACATCTCTGCTAACTTACGACAGAGTAATGGGTTCTTGTCAAAAGAGCCCGTTCGACCTTTAAGGAACGCATCCAGAAGCGTTGTGCAAACGTCGCTCGTGCCCGTGCGCTGATGCGACAAATACAAGAAAGGAAGAAGGAAACGGTGGCCAAAGAACCACCAAAACTCAACCCTTTGGCCGTCAAGACTCAACCCTTTGGCCGAGACGGTGGAGACTGTCTCGCCCAAGGAGCCTTTGTCCGAGACAGTCTCAACTGTCTCGCCCAAAGAGACTTTATCCGAGACACTAGCAAGTGTCTTGCCCAAAGAACAGCCCCCGAAGCTAATCCTTCGACTCCATCGACATTCGCTCCTTGTCTGTCTGCTCCAAATATATCTGCTACACCATCAGTGAAGCTTTGGGTCAACCCTGATCTGTCAAAAGTTAAAATCACAATGGCGGATCGCCTTGGCCCTTTGCACGAAGATCGAGGCAAAACTCTGGTCAAGGAACGCTTGGGTCCAGTGAACAAAATCCAAATGACTTGTCAGGCTGGGGGTCGTACGCATCCTCCCACCAACCTAAAGCAATCCCAAGTTGGGAAAATCCCGATTTTCACCCGCTTGGGGGTTCATATCGAAGCTCAAAAGCCCGTTAAGACTCCACACCCGCAAAGGGGTGGTTCTAAATGTGCGACACTTGAGAATGCTAACAAGACTTTACATTTTTAGAAGAAGACGTGTCCGCCAAAAGATGGCGTTATACCTGGGAGGTCACACCAACAGACAATAGGGTACTCTGGAAATCATACCGATGAGTTATACTATCAAGCCGAGGGTGTAAACAAATCTCAAAGGATGATTATCCGAGAAATGAGCTCTCATTGTTCTTGTCAGCAATTCATTAGAACAGTACTATCAGAATGTGACTACTCCAAACGAGAAGTCATTTTGCAAAGAGTCTCAGTGCTCCAGAAGCTTTTCATCAAAATGTCGAAGTCTAAGCGGAGACATTTTCACAAGAGAAGATCAGCTGTCCAAGATGACGAATTCCCTGAAGTCACCATCAACATGGTTGATAAAGAAAAATCTAAGCGGTATTCAAGTGAATCAAATCCTAACTTTTCCCTGGGAGGAAAAGTCAATCCAAGAGTTGCTCAACGGATGTCTCGACTCCAGTTAGGAGCCATCAGACGTAGGGATTACAAGAGAATGCATGAAAGAATATCCTCGGAGGATGAACTTTCGGATACTTGTTCTGCGATCGCTTCGGATGATACAATATCTAGCATGGGGCAAGCCAGAGAAGTGTTCACAATCACTCCTAATCAGTTTGCTCAAATGCTTCAAGAAGCTCTAGCCAAGTAACGTGAAGAAATTAGAGCTGAGATGAAGACACAGATGGAGTTGGCTATCCAACAAATGAGAGAATTGCAAGCTCAACAGCTTTAACCTCCTGAGTCCAGTCAGCGAGCTGAATCTAGCCGCCGTACTCAGAATGTTGTAGATGACAGTGATCCAGAAATGGATGAAGTCATTATGACTGATACACCTCTCAATAACAATAACGCTGGGGGTGGTTCAACGGATCCTCCTAACAACGATATTGGGGGTAGTTCAATTGCACCTCTTAATAACACTGGGGGTGGCCCAATTATTTCTACTCAACATCACTCAAAGAGAGATGAAGATGAGGACAAGAAAATACAAGACCTTGAAAACAAAGTTAATGCTTTGATGTCCGCTCAGGAAGTAAAGAAGACGGGTATTCTGTGTCCCTATCCAAGAGAATGAGATTCACTACCGTACCCGGCAAAATTCAATCTGATTAACTTCACACCGTTTAACAGGAAAGGCTCACCTACTCAGCACTTGATTTATTTCAAGTCTCACTTGGGTGTGATCTCTGGAAACGAGGCTTTGATGGTCCGGTCATTCGTTGGCACCATTCGTGGGCCCGCATTCGATTGGTACCGACGTCTCAAACCTGATAGCGTCAACTGCTGCGATGACATAGAAAGTTTGTTCCTCAGCAATTTCTTCGATGATGACACCGAAGTGTCAATCGGAACTCTTATGGATGAGAAACAAAAAGACGAAGAGTCAGTTGATAATTTTGTCAAGCACTTCCGTAACAAGGCAATGAATTGCAGAGATCCTGTCACAGAGGAGTTCATCCTTCAGATATGCCACAATAATCTCTCCATTAATGTTCTGGAAGCCCTGGGGGTCATGCATTCAGCAACTTGGAAAGAGTTAAAACTACGTGACGAACAAGCTGAACGCTTCCTTCAAAGAAAGAAAGCTGAAAGAAGCCAACCGACGATATCTACAACCGCTATGAATGTCAATCAAACATCACAACAGCAACCCCGGAGGCAACAGAAGACTCCCTATCTGAAGTTCCAGAAGGAGTATTCTTTCGAAGATGATGAAGTTCCAGTTATCTTGAAATACCTCCTCGTCAACGACAAAATCGAGCTACCACCTATTAAAGATCAGGAAGAAACTAAGAGGATTACGGATCCAAACTACTGTGCATATCACAGTAGGATTCTTCATCCCACCAAGATTTGCTTTGGACTCAAAAACAAAATCCAAGTCTTAATTGACTCCGGCGTCATAACGGTGAAACAAGCCAAATAAAGACGATATTTACTCCATTGGGTACACGAGTATAAAATGTTTTCCCTAACTCCTATGAGTACACGAGTATAAACTGCTTCTCCATGTAACTCCGAAGAGTATATGAGTATAATCTGCTTCTTCATGTAACTCCGAAGAGTATAAGAGTATAAACTGCTTCTCCCTTTACTCCGACGGGTATACGAGGTTAAACTATTTCCCTTATTTTTAACAACGGGAAGTTCCTGGAGAATATTACTCATAAT
This sequence comes from Asparagus kiusianus, assembly GCA_022839385.1. Taxonomy (NCBI): domain Eukaryota; kingdom Viridiplantae; phylum Streptophyta; class Magnoliopsida; order Asparagales; family Asparagaceae; genus Asparagus; species Asparagus kiusianus. The sequence continues at coordinate 8,364 of BQKN01024611.1, forward strand.
ATTCTCAAGGATAACTTAATAATGTGGCCGAATATAATTGGATTCAGATTCGCCAAAGAGCTGGGGGTGGAATACCTCAAATCATTCTAATGGGAAGTTCCTAGAGAATATTACACATTGTATTTTTAAGGATAACCCAAAACCGATTGATAGTCAAGGTGAAAACCAATCATCAGAATAATTTATTCTTAATCATGATTAAGAACCTCCCACTATGCCTATTTAATCATTTTCAAGATGATTAAAACCCTCCTACTGTGACTTTCGGAGCACTATTTTGTTAAGATGACATTCAATAACTTCATCGGGTCAATCTTCCCTCACGAAACTCCCACTGAGTAATTGTAGAGTGTTTAATAATTCACTGTCCTCCATCACAAAATCTCTCACTGATCAAATTAATTGACGGTGGGTCTACCAAAATTCTTCACAGTTGAATCTATTCAAACTCCCACTGTGTCTAAGCCTTTAACATCCCTACTGTTGAAGTCCTGACACGACATCCAAAATTTCAATCAGCTGATCCATAGCGATTATCAAACTACTTCATGTTAAGTCCTTATCGCTTGACACCAAAAACTCCCACCAGGTGTTGTATACAAGTTAACATTCCCATCGTTATTTGTACCTCGCTCTCACTTCCCATTTGGTCAAATCTTTAAACAGTTAAGACTAAAGATAAAATCCTCTCTCGATTCCTTTCATGAACGAGAGGTTTGCTTTCAAAACTGAGATTCCCTTTTGGCAAACGAAAGGGCCTCAATTCCATTTGAACAATTTAGCCTATTAAAGGTAAAATTGTCTTAACTCTCTTTTGGTTAAACCTTTAAACGGTTAGGGCCAAAGCCAAAATCCCCTCTTGATTCTTTCCATGAACGAGAGGTCCACATATTGAATGATCAAACCTTTAAACAGTTAGGATCATCTCAAACTCCCATTTGGTCAAACCTTTAAGCAGTTAGGGCCAAAGCCAAAATCCCCTCTCGATTCTTTCCATGAACGAGAGGTCCACATATTGAACGATCAAACCTTTAAACGGTTAGGATCGTCTCAAACTCTCATTTGGTCAAATCTTTAAATAGTTAGGGCCAAAGCCAAAATCCCCTCTCGATTCTTTTCATGAACGAGAGGTCCACAAATTGAACGATCAAACCTTTAAACAGTTAGGATCGTCTCAAACTCCCATTTGGTCAAACCTTTAAACAGTTAGGACTAAAGCCAAAATTCCCTCTCGATTCTTTCCATGAACGAGAGGTCCACAAACTGAATGATCAAACCTTTAAACAGTTAGGATCGTCTCAAACTCCCATTTGGTCAAACCTTTAAACAGTTAGGACTAAAGCCAAAATTCCCTCTCGATTACTTCCATGAACGAGAGGTCCACAAATTGAACGATCAAACCTTTTAACAGTTAGGATCGTCTCAAACTCCTACTCGGTCAAACCTTTAAACAGTTAGGACCAAAATCAGAATCACCTGTCGATAAATGAAAGGTTTCCACACATTCCCCACTCGGTCAAACCTTTAAACAGTTAGGACCAAATTTGGAATTCCATCTTGATAAATGAGAAATCCACTTTTAGATTAGATAATGAATCCTTTTAACAGTTAGGGTTATCTAAATCTTCTTAATTCTCAGAATGGAGATCATACTTTTAGTTTCACCCTTCAGATTCTCGAAGTAAAGATCCTACTTTGAGTTTCTTTTACAGCAGGAGATAGAATATAAAATTCTCCCTCTCCAGCATCGGGTTCATCTCTATCAACAAAAAGAAGACCAGGAGATAGAATATAAAAGTCTTCCTCTCCATCATCGGGTTCATCTCTACCAACAAAAAAGAGACCAGGAGATAGAATATAAAATTCTTCATCTCCATCATCGGATTCATCTCTACCAACAAAAAATAGATCAAGAGATAGAATATAAAAATTTTCCTCTCCATCATTGGGTTCATCTCTACCAACAAAAAAAGAGACCGGGAGATAGAATATAAAATTCTTCCTCTCCAGTGTCGGGTTCATCTTTTCACCAAAATGACGCAACCCATCAACATTTTCAAATCCATGTTTTATACATAGGGGACGTTATCTCAGTCCCTTATTAGAGATAAGTCTACGTATAACACACATTGCCGAGTGGTACGTTCCCGCAAAAATGACAAAACCTATGTATTCAACATCATAGTACAAAGTCTAAGAGAGTTTGTTCTCTTAGCACAACGTTACATGCAAAACGGACTTAAATAATCTGCATGCTAGCCCGATTCAAACGGTAATTGGTAAAGGCTTATCAAATCCGTTGATGGCTGAGGATTTGCTAAAAATCTTATAAGTATTTATTCTGAGTAGGATAAACAATCATAATAAAGTTTAAGCTCTGCCAAACTCAAGGAAGACACAAATTCAGCCCGAAGGCAACCTTTCTTCGAGCGGGACAATTGAACCCGCCTCAGACACACGAGGTGGGGTATACTGTCTCGCACACACAAGACAACATCGAAAAAGTCTCTCCAGTGACTGTGGTCGTATCAGCTCCAATGATTGGTCCTACAATCAAAATTCCCCCGTATTTAAGTAAAAAACCAACAAATGTATAACGGTCCATGCCAGGAGAAACTCTGTACAGATAGATAAACCGACATCAATAATTGGTCTTACAGTCTCTACACTTGGGCTTGCTATATCCCAATGTCAGTCAACGTGTTGTAACGAAAGTCTACTCCAACCAACGCGTCGATAATTCCGCCGAAACAAGGCTCAGGATGAAACATCAGTTTAAGGAATTAATTCAGGAAGTTCAATCGTGACTCAGATACAAACTCTCGACGAAGGTGATTAGTTCAACGTCAACCTAACGATACGAGCTAATTTAAAAATCAACACGCCAGCTTCAGTTCAAGATTTTGACAACGGTCAAGCTATAAACGCAACACCAAAAAATTTCAGCTATCCGACAAAAAAACTGAATAGACTAAAAGTTTAAGAAGTCAACGAATTAACGGCCAGGTGTATCATATCCAAAGTATTCTAGCCTCTTTTATAAAAGAATGAGGCTGAAATACTTTAGAGGGGGTATCTGTAGGCATAAAAAAATTATCTATAGGTTCTCGCACACAGCTCGAGATGAAAAAAAAACGATGAATATTATTATCTGAGTCAAAAGGGATCATCTGATACTATAGATAAGCTAAAAAGTATATGAAGTAAGTCGGCGAAGCGTACGAGTCTGTGAAACACGCTAAACGATAAAGGAACAACTCAACCGGGAGTTGTGCTTCGCTCACAAAAGGGCAAAGTATCATGTGTGTTTTGTCCACTCCATGAGTGTATTGTCTATGAGAGATTTTAGAACTCTTTGCGAGTTTTTCAACGCATCTTGGATCATCTCATTCCGATATCGGACGAGAGAGTTAGAGCCAAAATACCCGAGACAACACAAACTGTCTCGGAAGTGCGAGACAGTCGCATCTGTCTCGGAACTGTGAGACAGTTATGACTGTCTCGCACCAAATCTAAAGAAGATTAAAAAACAAAAGTTGTATATATCTTCGTCATCTTTCCAACGCATCTTGTATCATCTCATTCCGATATCGGACGAGGGAGTTAGAGCCAAAATACACGAGATAACACAAACTATCTCGGAAGTACGAGGCAGTCGCAATTGTCTCGGAACTGTGAGACAGTTATGACTGTCTCGCACCAAATCTGAAGAAGCTTAAAAGATAAAAATTGTAGATATCTTTGTCAGCTTTTCAATGTATCTTGGATCATCTCATTCCGATATCGGACGAGGGAGTTAGAGCTAAAATACCAGAGACAACACAAACTGTCTTGGAAGTACGAGGCAGTCGCAACTGTCTCGGAACTGCGAGACAGTTATGACTGTCTTGCATCAAATCTGAAGAAGTTCAAAAGATAAAAGTTGTAGATCTCTTCGTCAGCTTTCTAACGTATCTTGGATCATCTCATTCCGATATCAGACGAGGGAGTTAGAGCTAAAATACCCGAGACAGTACAAACTGTCTCGGAAGTGCGAGACACACAGCCCTGTCTCGGCCACAGAGTTGCTTACAACACGTTTTTTGACGGTTTTTTTAGCTTTATAACTGCTTGAGATCAACCATAAACGTGAGGAGACAGTTACAAACTGAAAATAGGCCCACTAACCTCATAAAAATATGATACTTAAGTAGTGGGACGGCGGTTACAAAAGAGGGCGGAGCATTTTTTTTGAACAGATCCAAGAGAGCAGAGAGGCTATTACTTGAGCAATTTGGTAGAGATTTTTAAAAAGACTTGGGCAAATTTCAAGAGTTCATCTCCTTTCAATAATTAGGAGGTTCCTTAAGATCTAAGCTTTGACTTGATCTTGAGAAGAGTGTTTATCTTACTTCGATAAGATATTCACTGAAACTATTCTTATTTCTAAACGAAGGAAGAATCCCCAAATCCTTCACGATTCAATCCGAATTCGTGATTCGGTGGTCCACGGGCTAACGCACCCCAGCACAGGCAAAGATCCAGCGCAAGCAGTGATCCAAACAACGATCCTGCGTTTACTTCTAAGGAGCTTGTAATTTGGTTTTTGTTGTAAAGAGTAGTTTTACAAAGTACGAAGTTCACTCTTTTGTATTCATTGTAATTGATAAATAGTTATAATGAATTCTACAACAGAACTAGTTCCT
>BQKN01024612.1:0-12503 GCA_022839385.1 Asparagus kiusianus
CTCGAATACTCCATACCGCTTCGACATCATGACTCAGTTAGCTAATATCCCAGCAAGGATCACGCTATATGAGTTGTTACGCCTCTCGAAAGAAACCAGGAAAGCTTTACAAGAAGCCTTGGCTGATTCTGAGGTATTCCTCACTCAGATCAAGCCAACTCCTAAAGAGCCAGAGTCATCAATGCAGCATTGTAATCTGGTAGCCACCAAATTTCCTTGCATTGCTTTCACAAAAGAAGATATGCAAGTCAGGAATTCAAAGCATGATAGACCGTTATATTTTACTGGATATATCGGTTCGAGCGTTGTCAACCGGATTCAAGTTGATCCGGGTTCCGCTGTTAGCATCATGCCACTTCGGCTGATGTACCACCTCGGAATTCCCGCCAGCAAGTTAGCCTCCACAGGAACGGTCATCTACGGATTCAATACTAGTGGGTCAAGACCGTTGGAAAAAATCTGGGTGAAGTGTCAACTCGGAGATTTGAAGTCTGAAGTCACCTGCTATGTGATCGATGCGGAGACTTCCTATAATTTACTGTTAGGTCATCCATGGATCCACGGTAATCTTATAGTTCCCTCCACTTTCCATCAGTGTTTGAAGTATGTCGACACTAATGAGGAAGTCAAGACGGTGGTCGCGGATAAGCAACCATTCAAGGGGTTAGAAAATTACTTTACTGACTCTCTTCTTTATGGTGCTGAGTCCGATACTGAACCATCGGCCCATGGCACGGACAGCGGAGAAGAAGCTGATACCGAAGCCGGGCTCGATTATAGTGAAGGTCTTGTACTAAATGACATTAAACCACTTGTAATCGATCTTGACGGTGATGAATCGTCGAACGAAAGTTGTAACTGGCAACTTGCCGATGAAATAATAAATGATGATTTAGAGTACTCGCCTTGTCTTGAAATGTAATGCAGGAATTGTATGACAATCCTAATCTACACATGCCGCTTCGCTCGTCTTGCACGATGACAAAATATCTTCAAGATCTAATTGGAACAACTGTGATTCTACCCACAAAGACAGGGGGTGAGAAAGAAATAATCTTTGGAAAAGGGGATCCATCCCCAACTCCTGATCTTTTCTTGGATAGCAACTCAGATGATGAAGAGCCGGGGCGACATTTCTCTCGGTATAGTTCGCAAGCAAACGGTTATATGAGGAGGCAAGGCTATAACCTCTCGATCGGTGAAGGTCTTCATTTTGGTCAAGGTGTCCGGGTTCCCCCCGTCCTACCTATGTACCAAAAGGAAAACCTGATAATTATTACATTCATAAAAGAGGTCTAGGTTATGCTTCGTCATCTGATGATGAATACTGCCAGCAGATCATTAGCCAACTGAGAAATGAGAGCGGACATTCATCTGACACTTCGATGTGGGACTCTGACGTGAGCATTGGAGAGAAATTCAAAGCCTTAATATCGAACATGGCGACAGTTGATCCTTCCACGACCGAAGAAGACGATCAATTGTCTATTTGGGAAGATCCATGGATGCATTACATGAACATCCAATATGGCGATCGATTTGAGCAAAGAGAACCTCCTACTGAGGATAAAGTAGTTCAAATTAATATGGGTGACGAAGCTAATCCGAAACCTATATTTATCAACGGTGATCTTCCACCGGATGAAAAAGAGGAACTAATCGCCCTTGTTAGAGAGTATATCGACGTTTTCACCTGGAACTACGAAGATATGCCGGGACTCGACCCAAACGTAGCAATGCACAGCCTCAGTATAAAATCGGATGCTAAACCTATCAAGCAACAACAAAGACGTTTTCGTCCACAAATTATGGAGGCAATAGAAGCTGAAGTCAAGAAATTAATCGATTCAGGTTTTGTTAGAGAAGAACAACACCCTGATTGGCTAGCCAATATCGTTCCAGTTCTTAAAAAGAATGGGAAAATCAGAATTTATATTGACTTCAGAGATCTGAATACCTCCTGTCCTAAAGATGATTTTCCTCTACCCATTACAGACGTCATCATTGATAATACGTGCGGGTTTGAGAGAATGTCATTTATGGATGGACTTTCGGGGTATAATCAGATTAAGATGCATCCAGATGATGAAAAGCATACAGGATTCAGAACACCCCTTGGTGTCTTTTGTTATACTGTTATGCCGTTCGGGTTGAAGAAAGTCGGTTCTACGTACCAACGAGCCATGACGAAGATCTTTCAAGAGCACCTTCAGAAGACCGTCGAATGCTACGTTGATGACTTGGTCGTTAAGAGCCGTGATAAAAATGACCACATTAAAGATCTAAAGACGATGTTCGATCTTATGAGGAACCATCAGCTAAAAATGAACCCGACTAAATCCTTCCTCGGAATGTCGAGCGGTAAATTTCTTGGCTTCGTCGTCACCACAAAAGGTATTCATATCGATCCTGATAAAGTGAAGGCGATACATGAGCTGCAACCTCCGAGAAATCTTAAAGAACTCAGAGGATTGCAAGGTCGATTGGCATATATCCGTCGGTTTATATCAAATCTGTCCGAAAAATGTCAGCCGTTCTCCAAACTCACGAAGAAAGGTGTGTCGTTCATTTGGGATGAAGCATGCCAAAAGGCGTTCGAAGATATTAAAACATATCTGGCGAACCTACCCATTCTCGTTGCACCGAAATCGGGCAGACTGTTTTTGATTTATGTCAAAGCGACGAGCCATTCGTTAAGTGCATTACTTGCACAAGATGACGATAACGGTCACGAACAAACAGTATATTACCTGAGTCGCACATTGGTAGGAGCTGAATCTTGTTATCTAATGATCGAGAAGGAATGTCTTGCTTTGGTATTTGCAATCCAGAAAATGCGACATTATTTAGTTGGACAGACAATTTATGTCATTTCCAACATAAACCCAATCCGCATATTCATGACCCAGCCGGCCTCCATGAATTGGCGTTTAGCCAGATGGGCTTTACTCTTATTGCAATACGACTTGTACTTTAAGCAACAAAAATCAGTTAAAGGACGAGCTATTTGCGATCTTCTGGCAGAAAACCCTACGAAGGATGTAGTCGAATTATACGATGATCTGCTAGATGAAACCCACGAAGTTAATACCACCTCACATCAACAAGTGTGGCAATTGTACTTCAACGGGGCTTCTAGTGCAACCAACGTGGCGAGCGCACCAGGATGTTCTAAAATCTCCTCAGGGGTGGGGGTCGTTTTAGTTTCCCCAGAAAAGCATGTCTTACCTAGAGCATACTCATTGACAAAACCATGCTCTAATAACGTGGCTGAGTATAATGCATTGATAATCGGACTCAATTTTGCCAAAGAGCTGGGGGTCGAATACCTTGAAGCTTTTGGGGATTCTTAACTGGTAGTTAATCAAATACGAGGAGAGTATGAAGTCAGAAATCAAGACCTGATTCCATACCACCAGGTGGCCGTCGAGATGGCAAGCTCGTTTGAAGGATTTTTCATTGAGTACGTTCCACGTCTCCAAAACGCGTATGCAGACGTATTGGCGGCGTTGTCGGTATCCTTGGCTCAACCTGCCGAAACAGTGCAATTGATTACAATGAGGACTCACCAGATTATTGTTCCAATCTACGATTCGAGTGTTAAAGAAGCATACTCAACAGGAGTTGAACACGAAGTTCGAGATTAGCATTTTCTCATTATCGACTACGTCCTACATGGTATATTGCTTGAAGATGTAAGAGAAAGGGAATCGATTCGGCGAAGAGCGCCGAGATTTTACTACAACGCCACAGCGCAAATGTTGTATCGACGATCGTACGATGGTCTTTTACTCCGTTGTCTATCCGGCAAAGAAGCGGAACAAGCACTCAAAGAGGCGCATCATGGGATATGCGGTGCACATCAGCCCGGTCCTAAACTCTGCGATCGACTTAGGAGAATCGGGTATTACTGGCCAACTATGGTAAAAGACGTAGTTGACTACGCACGAAGATGTGAAGTGTGTCAGTTACATGCAAATTATATGCACCAACCTCCTGAATATTTACATCCATCGGCGACATCATGGTCATTCAAAACTTGGGGAATGGATATAGTAGGTCCTATTTTCCCGCCTTCGGTTAAAGGAGACCGTTTCATTCTGACAATCACCGATTACTTCTCGAAATGGGAAGAAGCAGTTCCACTTAGAGAAGTAAAGACGAGTGATGTTATCAAGTTTATTAAACACCATGTCATATATCGGTATGGTGTTCCAAGGCGAATAGTGCACGATAATGATCCTCAATTCGTGAGCAACGCATTTATCAAATTCTGCGGTAAATTCGGGATTAAGGACGTTTCATCGACTGCTTATAATCCCACAGCTAACGGATTGGCCGAAGCTTTTAACAAGACTATCATCAAGATTCTGGAAAAATTGGTGAAAACCAATAAACGAGATTGGGACGACAAACTCGGCGAAGCCCTGTGGGCTTATCGTACAACTGTCCGCACGCTAACTGGAACAACCCCGTATGCCTTAACATATGGGTGTGAAGCCGTTCTTCCATTGGAAATACAAATTCCTTCCCTCCGTGTCGCTCTCGCAACCGGAATGACGACGAAAGAACATCATCAGAAACGTCTCGAAGAATTAGAGATGTTAGATGAGAAGCGCTTGGAAGCTCAGCAACAGATCGAGTTTTATCAAGCTAGAATTTCTCGGGCTTTTGATAAAAGAGTCCGACGATGAAATTTTAAAGAAGGAGATCTGGTTCTTGCCGTCCGAAGACCTATGATTCTCACTTCTAAGAAGAAAGGAAAATTTGAACCTAAATGAGAAGGGCCGTTTGTGATAGAAACAGTCTATTCAAACGGTGCATATCGCCTGATTACCCAGGATGGCAGCAAATTAATGATGCTAATAAATGGGAAGTTCCTGAAAAAGTATTACCCGTAATACGTTCAGGATAACCTATGTAAAATGGGAAGTTCCTAGAGAATCCTGTACAGGATATTTCAGGATAACCCGATATCAGTTGATTATCCTAAATGGAAACTGATCATGTGAATAGTCTATTCTTAATTATTATAAAAATGATTAAGATCCTCTTACTACTTTTGTTGAGATGAGATTCAATGACAATTAGTCTTTCCTCACAAAACTCTGTAATGTGATCATGGAAGGGAAATTCGATGATTCATAACCCCACACCATGAAACCCCCACCGACCAGATCGACCAATGGTCATCGGTCTGTATCAGTCGACAAGTTATTTCGTGTTGAATTCTTGTGTTTGAAATTAAAATTTCCCACCGAGTAGTTCGTACAAATCAACAAACTCATTGTTATTTGTGCCCTACTCCTATTCCTCACCTGGTCAAACCTTTAAACAGTTAGGACCACAACCAAAATCCCCTCTCGATTCGTTCCATGAACGAGAGGTACACAAATCAAATGATCAAACATTTGAACAGTTATGATCATCTCAACTCCCACCTGGTCAAACCTTTAAATAGTTAGGACCAAAGTCAAAATCCCCTCTCGATTCCTTCCATGAACGAGAGGTCCACAAACTGAATAATCAAACCTTATGATTGTTAGGATTATTCAAACCAATCCAGATTCTCTAAGTGGAGATCCCACTTCGAGTTTTCTTTGCACCAGGAGATAGAATATAAAATTCTTCCTCTCCGATGTCGGGTTTATCTCTACCAACAAACAAGAGACCAGGAGATAGAATATAAAATTCTTCCTCTCCGATTCTGGGTTTATCTCTACCAACAAACAAGAGACTAGGAGATGGAATATGAAATTATTCGTCTCCGATTCTGGGTTTCTCTCTACCAACAAACAAGAGACTAGGAGACGGAATATGAAATTATTCATCTCCGATTCAAGGTTTATCTCTACCAACAAACAAGAGATTGAGAGCTGGAATATCCAATTCTTTCTTCACAAATTTGGGTTCGTTTTCATACATAGAAAATGCAACCTACTCACACTTTAAAATCTATGTCATTCGCACATGGGGGATGTTATCTCTATCCCTTATTAGAGATAAGCCTACATCTAACACATGTAGCTTACATATTCAATATTATAGTTTTAAAGTCTAAAAGAGTTTAAGTCTTTTAGCCCAACGTTATATGTGAAACGGACTTAGATAATTCACATACTAGCCCGATTCAAACGGTAGTCGGTAAAGGCATATCAAATCCGTTGATGGCTGAGGATTTGCCAAAAATCTTATAAGTATTATGGTTATTTATCCCAAACAAGAGTGAATAATCATAATAAGATCTCAACGAGCAAAAGAGTTCATTATATTTATCAAAAGAGTTCAAACAGAGCTATGAAAAATATATGTTCTCAAATTACAATAGCTTATAATAACGGACTTGATCCTCTAATCGAGAGAGCTCTGTCACATAAGCCAACTCAAGCTCGGGGATCAAGTTAGCTTGGAAATTTTCTTCATCGATACTTCGAATTCTAACGACCTCTTGTTCTTTGTCAGCAAAAATCTTATCTTGAAGATTCAGTTGCCGGAATAGATTCACCTCAATCTGAGTCACCTCCGCCAGATCGGACTCCAACACTTCACGAGCATCCCTAGCCGTGGCGAGTTGTTTTTCCAGTCGGGCTATCTCTGCTTGATTCGATTCTAAATCACGATACAGATCGGCCTTAATCTGTGTCTTTTTAGCAACGCCCTCCCTGAGTCAATCGATACGGATTTTCAACCTCTGGAGTTCAGATTTAGCGGACTTCTGAGAATCACACCATGCCTGCAATTTCAGATCCATTTGAGAAGCAATGTAAGAGGACGTACCATTAACACGAAGATTTTGCAAATCTTTAATGTGTTGCTTAAGATCGGCCAAGTAAGCTTCAATCAAATCGGATAGTTCAGAGTATCCGTAGTCTTTAATGCCGGATACATAGCGATCGAGAGGTTTTCTAAAATGCTCGAAAGATGAGCCTCTGAGAAGAATCCGATCAACCATGATATTTATAAAGGTGACCAAGCCCTGAACATCAGCGTATAAGACAGCCTTGTCTGGATCTTCATTTGCCAATAAAGCTTGAATACGGTCGGACAATGATAAAGAAGGAGCTACAAAAGGAACAGACGAAATGAATATAAGATATACAAGCCCGCGTACAACAGCGAACGGAAACATGTTACGTTCATTAGAGAACTTAATAACTGAGTTACATTGGCTTGGCAAGACTACAGCAGGCTCTATAACAACTGGGATTTGTTCAGAAACAACATTCGTCTGTTGATCCACTATATCAGACGGTTGTTCACTTGAAGCCCCTAATGGCTTCGGATCCGGATCTGTGAATCCTTGAGGAACAATTTCTATAAACGAGAAAAAGATGAATGAACGTTCTACAAGTATGGATTCAACTACAACGTACATTAAAAATGAAACATACCAAGTTGAGTAGAAGGAGCAGCAAGTCGTTCTTCTGCAGTGGTCGTCAACCCTCCAGCTTCATGAATAGCCGGTGACATATCCGAAGTCACAACAGGTTTAGTCTCGATGGTATCACAAGTCGAGGGAACAGTAACTGGTGGTTCAATTTCAGCTAGAGGGCCTGTCAAAAGTAGAAAACCCAGGCCTTCAGGTTGATCATATTCACCAATGACGGTAGACACATTAACTTCATTCGTTAGTCCTACGTCTAAAATTCTTATTTTAGTCATCAAAAATAAGAAATAAAGCTTAATTGAGGACTTAAGTCCGAAAATACGTACCTTCTGATGCGCCTACTTCAGCTGAATCGACTGTAATAGCTGGTCTTGCAGTAGCGATCGAGGCCGGAGCTAACAATGTATCGGAGATGCGCCGATACTCATCTTCGGAAATATCGAGATTGAAGTCATGTTCGTTAAAATCTCCGATACCCATATCATGGGTAAGTTCTGGGCCTCTTGGTTCATTGGCAGGGACTTCTATTAAGCAGAAAGATCTGTTAGTACATATGCAAGGAATATGAAGGAATCAAAACAAACAAAACCAAGGTTACCTTCGACAATGGTTGGGGAGTCAACGGCGCTACTACCCGCACTCACTTCCTTTAGTTTGACTAAAAGAAGATAAAGCGCATGAGTTAGTAGAAGAGGAACATGTTCCGATTCATTTATTTTACGAAAGTATCCTCCAAACGAGGAAGCACATGTACCTGTCTCAGTAGTTGGAGAAGTCGGTGCAACAACTGGAGGAATGGTGGCGCCCATGCTGACATGTTCTTCACTCATTGCTCTATGTACTTGTTGAGTGAAGCTGGATTCATCAACATCCATTAAACCCGGAGAAGAAGGCTCGGGTATGATTTCTCCTTCCTCTTCTGGCTCAACTACAATAACAAAAAGAATAAATAAAATTCTAGATTTAAAAGATAAGTTGATGAAAAAGAGACAATAGAGAGAGTTTACCTCTCTCGTCAACGGGGAGGTTTCGAGGGAGTTCCTCTTCGTGTAAAGGAGAAAGTTGACGTCGTCGGTGGGCAGTCTTATTAATTCTCTTTGGTGAGCGAATATCCCTGGGAACTTCCGAGCCTTCATGGCGAAATTTGGTACGCAGCTTAGTTCCTTGAGCAGGGCGGGGTTGAACTTCAGAAGGAGCAGGAGACCGAGATCTCTTCCTGCTAAGAAGTGGGGCAACATCTTCTTCCTCTTCTTCTGCTTCTTCCTCCCGTGCAGGCCATCGAACAGTCATCCTGTTGGAAGACGACAAGGGAATATTCTTCTCCATCATTTGTATACCTTTTGAAGGAATACCTGGGGATTGAGGTGAAGAAGCCCGACGAGTTCTGTGGGCCACAGGAGAAAGAGGAATGTTAGCCTCTGCTTCACCTTGTGTCTCATCCTCCTCGCTAGAAGTTTCAAAGTCGTCGCTCTCCTCGGAATCAGCTATTTGCTTTCCTTTGCGGGAAGATGTAGCAGGTTCCTTTCCCTTCCTTGAAGGGATAACTCTACGGACTACAGCCTCCGCTTCTAATTCAGGAAGCTTTTCCTTAGTAACGGGCGTGTTGGCAGCTAGAATCCACCGACAGTAGAGGAAAGTTAAATGAAGATCAGGTTCAGCAACGGGCAAACTAAATTGAGCTCCGGTACAACCGGCAACATTCCAGAACCAGGCCCGCACTCCATCGATAAGGCCTCCGCAGGTTATTAACCATTTGTTGGGATTCCTGACGTACAATTGATCGTAGCCGAATTGTCGCGCAAATCGGCAAGGAAAATAGGGCTCGATCCTGCATAGGTTCTTCGATCGGAAAATATTATAACCTGGTCGAATGTTCATGAGCCAATGGAAACTGCCCATGTGAAGAGAAGTCTTGTCGGTCCCAGGCATTTCCTCATCAATGAGCGTATCATTATAAGCACCAGAAAATCGAGGGAAGCACTTATAAAACTCCCAACACTTGGCATTCTTGAACTGCCTCACGCGGTCAGGCCATTGGCGAGAGGGATTCAGCCATTTACATCCCTCCAAAAGCTGCAGCAAAGGAATTTCTGGATCGGACACATCAGGTGCAGACATCATATCCGTCCGGTGGAGGACCAGCCACGCCATTAAATATGTGTAGGGTAACTCAACTCTTGACAGAGGAATCTTGGTCGAAGGCTCGGCTTCTACTTTTGTAAAAGTGTTAGCCATGTTACGCAGGCCGCTATGAAGGTCAGCAATCATGGCAGAGAGTAAAGATAATCTACCTCCGACGACTAATTGTACGGCGGGAAAGAGAACTTCAAGAGGAAGCGCCTCAGAAGACTGATGCGGCACTACACATTTCTTTAGCCATATAGCCAGATAGCCGGAAAGAAGAGTCTCAGACCTCATTCTCTTTGTGGTTTGCCACAAGAAAGTACTGAATTTTGTGCCCCTGAGAAAACCATCTTCAGATGACTCGGTTCTATAAGATTGGGCGTTAATCTCACTAATTAGCTGATTAACATCAGAAGGAGTCAGAACAGGCGATTCGCGGACAGCCTCACCGGTTGGACTTTCGAGATTCTTGAATAAATAATAGGCGAACCGCTTCAGACTAACTTGAGCTGCCTTCTTACTCTTCACCTCTATCCTGGCTATCGCTATCTGGTAATGACAAGTTAATTCCCAAAGAATGTCATAAGCAGCAGAGCCAACCTTCTTCATCTTCATGAGCTGACGGTTGTTTGGAAAAAATTCCTGATAAGGAGTATTCCCCAATGGCAACCCCGATACTTTCATCATCTCGTGGAACGGAAGGCCTAATTCCCCATACTTGGTAAAAAATGTATTGGTCTCCGAATTATAAGACTCGAACAAAGCGAGGAAGTGATCTACACTTACTGGGAGACCATGCATACTGGCTCGGATTGGAGCATATAAACCCAAGTTCCTTAACTCCTGGTCCCAACGAAGGAGTACATAGTTGGTCATCCTAGCCCACCATTTGTCCGGAAGAGATAAACCCATCCATGACATCTGAATTTCGGGATGGGAAATTCTCTACCGATCCGAGCAAGCCTATTCTTTACTGTGCTGGCCTTTATCATCAATTCATTCTGAGGCCCACTGTCTGGTCCAAGCATCCCCGGGTGAAGACCACGAATAGTGTGCCTGCCACTGGAGCCAGGAGCGCTGACATCTTTACCCACAAACCCGCAGTGAATACGTTCATGGTTATCTGTCAAATTCCACGACATTCTCCTCGAAATGGCCAAGTTCCTTAATTGCAGAATTGAATACTGTCGAGGGAATGGAGGAAGGAATAGAAAATCACCTTCATATTGATTCAACCAGATTTCGGGACCACGGCAAAGATTATCCGGATCTTCGATTGAATCCCCGAACAAATAATCAGGCTTCTTTAATGGTTCGGTAGAATCTCGAATCGGAGTTAAAGGTGAGTCAGTCAACAAAGCACGCAAAGTGCGACGACTTCCTTCACGAATCAATCCGGGGATACTATCGTCACAACCCTCGCTAAATTGGCGGGCTTCTCTAACCAGAAAGTCGCCATTGAAGGAGACGTGAAGAATACCGCTCTGGCCTGGGTCTTCTCTATCAGAAAAGGCCACAGAGGAAAAGGGGACTGCAGAAAAGAGTTGAAAAGAACAGTTGAATCAAAAGGCTAACAGAGCAAAACCCTCGCTCTAAGTAGCCACGGTAGTGGCTGAGGCCGTAAGTTACCGCGGCAGCATACTCTACCGTATTCAGCCGTGGCAGTACGTGCTGCCGCGATAACTAAACAGTGACCCTCGGTTTAAAAAAAACCAAGAGTTTGAGCCAAATTCGTATTTTGGCCGTGGTACTTGATTAAACAAGATATGTATTTTGTAGTGTCAATCCTCTCGATGGAGGATGTCAACTCTTCCCGGATGCCCCTCCAAGGGGGCAAGCGAGGTTATTCGAGCAAAAACAGTAATTTTGAAAAGGAGGAAAAGTTGAAAAGTCACCTCCAAACAAAATGGCAGCGGCCTCCGTCTCCTCCGACTCCTGGGCCACCGGTTTACCTTTTGAAACCCTAGATCTCTTGGGTGACATGATGAAACTGGTTCGAGCAACAATAAAAGTTAGGGTTTTGAATGGGATTTCAAATAAGAGGAAACAAAACGAACTCAGAACACAAAGTATGAGTTCGGCTTTACCAGAGATCAAGAAGAACCAACCTTAACGATCAAAGAAAAGACTGAAGGAAGGAAGAAAACTTGAAATCAAGAAGAGCCGTCGAAACCCTAGGTTTTGTTGGAACAAAATCACTCAAATCCGAAGATAAGGGGAAGAGGAAAGCCAGAAAAAGCCTTTTATAGGGTGTTTGAGGGGATTTCGAACTCAAGAAAGCGGGAAAAATGACCCGAAAAGGCCCAACATCGGTCTTATAACCCGACTAGCCGAAGCGGTGCGCGGCACTCGATGCTGTCGCGCTCGAGCGCGGCACTCGACGCTATCGCGCTTGGGCGTGGCAGTATAGGCTGTCACGGCAATTGATGCTGTCATAGTCCACACTGTCGCGCAGGGACACTGTGCATACATAATAATTCCTTGGGTATTTGAACACATACATCTCCTTCTGTATTTGGAATACATACCCGAACACTCCGATGAGTATATGAGTATAAACTGCATCTCCTTGAACCTCCCAACGAGTATATGAGGTTAAACTATTTCCTGGATACTCCAATAGAGTATATGAGTATAAACTATTTCTCCAATTTTCAACAGCAGTTCTAATTCAAGACTTCAACAACGGCCACGCGATAAACGCAGCACCGGAGAAATTTTAGCTATTCTACGAAGTACCGAATAGACTAAAAGATGGAGAAGTCAAGAATTGAAGCCATGTGCAAACCATTCTATGCAACTTCCTCAACAAAGTACTAAAGAAATTGCAAGGAAAGCTTATCATATCCAAAGTGTCCCAGACTCCTCTCTAAAAACAAAGAGTCTGAGATACTTTGGAGGGGGTATCTGTAGGCGTCAAAAGATGCTCATAGGTATCCAAATACAACTCAAGGATGAGAGAAGAACAGTGTGTATACAACGATCAATACAC
>BQKN01024622.1:0-12617 GCA_022839385.1 Asparagus kiusianus
GTAAGTATTAGTGCGGACTACTAGTCTAATGAGCATTTACTTTTTGAGTTTTTGAGATTGTTACCAGTGTACACCCGTAAGCCATAAGGTTGTGGTCTAGATAAAGCATCTTGAAGGATTCTATAATCTTTAGCCGATCCCTCCCACCCAGCTAGAACATAGGTAAACATTTTGTTTGGTGTGCAAGCCGCAAGAATATTTTGTGTGACACCTTTGCGCCCTCTGAAACGTGCAACAAGTGAGGTAGGTAGCATAGCATCCACATGTGTCCTATCTATCATACCTATGCAATCCTATAGAATTCAAGTTGCTATGTTAATATAATGATTGAGTAGTTAAGAGATTCATTTGCGCTAGTAGGTAGAGTGGTTGTTATACCTTGAAAAAAGGACAGAAAGATGGATTGTTTTGGATCTCCTGAGGCACCTCATTTGGTGCTTGTTTCATATATCGGCCTTGTATGCACGAAATTGCTTGCAATACTCTGTTGAAGTATCTACTAATTGTCTCCCCTGATCGTATAAATTACGTTCTCATCATATGATTTTTTGATTTATGACCCAAAATATTCAACGTTATAGCAAGCTGCTCCTCTATAGTTATAAATCTTGAGTCCTTTAGGAGATGATTTGTCCTCATAGTCTTTGCTAGTTTAAGAAAAGCACCCGACTGCATTCTAACAAAGTTTTGACAACTATCACTATAACCGTGATAGATACGACTCATCAACTCTGCCCTAGTTTTTTCATGCCTTAGTCTTTCTGCACTACATCCAGATCGTAGCGTTCTACGGTGAGACCTCATTCTCCTCAAAAATGTAATCACTAGAACCATGACAGAAAATGCAGCCCCAGCACACATTCTTATAACGCTCTCTTCATCAACATAATCACCATCCATCTATACAGTATTGCTTAGAAATTAGAATTATACATAAAAACCCAAAAAGATACTAAATAAACAGCTACAGGATATGCTTCTAGTAGTGCTATTAACTTCATAATACCCATTCTAGCCCTGTTTTAATATTAGCTCACTTAACAAACCTAATCTATGCGCGGATGTTAGTTACTAGGGGATAAGAGCAGAAACAGACAAGAAGTAGCCCTGCATTATGAAGCCCACATTTTACAAAAATGCAACAACATGATTAAATATGGCTAAATTACAGATTAAATAGGATTAAATATGGCTAAATTACAGATTAAATATGGTTAAATATGATAAAAGATGATGCAACAACAAGATCTACTACAAAATTAAACCCCCAAATTACAGAAAATGCGGATCTACTCTTGTAGAAACTAACGCCTAAATTACATATTTAATATGATTTAACCAAAAAATTCATGGCACCAACAAAACGATAAATAACATGCTTTCGGACCTCAGTTGTTAAAATCTACTAATAAAAACCAATTATCAGCTTCAAAAACAAATTTTCATCTTCAAAGCCAAAGTAAATATCAGAAATCACATGCATGCACCAAATATTTCTCCTACTGCTTTTGCTACAAAGGAAAACAACCTGAGAAAAAGAGATCAAACCTTGACAGGTTTGTAGTGAGCGACGCCCCAATAACAGGTAATAATCAGGGTTTAGCTCAAGAGGAACCTTCACCTTCTGCAAGATCACCCTACACAGAACAAGGACAAGCGGTACCTTCCCCTTCTGCTAGATCTAGAGCAGCAACCCAACAAGCAACATCGAACTACGTTCAGTAGTTCTAAGCGCATGCCATCTTCAGAGCCGACGTTTTTTTAGAAATTAAATTGCGACAAAAAAAGAACTGAGAAATAGCAAAACAGAGAGGAAGAAGAAGAGCAATCATCAATGGCGGTGAGGCTAACGACAAAAGAGGGAAAAGGAGGAAACCCTCTTCAATGAATCCGCCGCTTCGTTTCTCATGCTCATTGATTAAATATTCGGTGAAGGGACATTTCCTTGCGTTTTTAGCCCAAAACAAGCTGAAAACACAATTCCGGAAAAAGCTGACGTGGACCCCAATTCACAACCTTATTTCTCAAAATTGGTTGGTGAACCAAACATAAGAAATTAAAATTGATGGAAACCAAAATCTGACCTGGCACCCATGTCAGATTTCATTTCTTTGTTTTCACTGGTTTTTGGGCAAATCAAACATGCCCTTATGCTCAATGGTGCTTTAGATTTAAAATATTTGTTAAATCTAAAAATATTGATTTATGGGAAGTTATTGACAATGCTTATATTGTGCCCACGTTGGAGAAATTCAAGTGGAGCAAACATGATAAGAAGATGTTTACAATGAACAAGTTAGTGTTAGAATTCATGCTTAATGCTTTTGAACCATGTATTTCTAACGAACTTGCTCATTTTGATAGTGCTTACACAATATGGAAACTTTTTGAAGCACATCAAGATGACTTGGACGAGATTCGACGCATCGTGGCGGAATCGACTTCAAGTAATAGTGGAGCAACATGCACACGTCCACTAGAGGATAACCCTAGTGTGGTAAGCGAGTCCGAATCCGAATATGATTTATCTTTTGATGAACTCGTCTGTGCTAGTGAAAAATTATTGCATGCCTATGACAAATTGCATAAAAATTTTATTGATTTATAAAGCAAGCCTGAAGGTTAAAATCCGATCATGAGAAGTTAGCTTCCAAATTTGCTATCATTTCTCAAGAGAATGATGCTCCTAAAGAAAATAATGATATGTTAAATTTGAAAAATAATAATTTGAAATTAGATATTTCTAACTTGACTCATGATAAAAATAATGCAATGTTAGAAGTAAAGAACATAAAAAAGGATACTGCTTCTTTCATAAATGACTATTTATGTTCTACTTCTAATAAAAATGCATATGTGCCTAAAAATAATAAGTTGAATCTTGTTAAAATCCGCATTTCATCTTTAGACTCAACTCTTGTTACATGCATGGATAATCATAAGAAACTTATAAACATGTGTGCTAAGTCTCATGCTATTACATCTAGACATCTCATACATCATGCACACATGTATAGCAAAATTTACAAGTGTTCAAATTACGACCGAAAAGCCCATATTGCTAAATTTTGCTATGATGCACATAAACCTACGAAGACTAATATTAATGCTCCTTGTGCATCTCATAAGACTTCTTCATCACATACACATTCATATGCTCATTCTCATAAAGTTCATCATAATCATGCTAATGTGTATTATTATGATTTTTGTGGTAGAGTTGGTCACTTAGCTAAATTTTGTTTTGATTTGCGAAAAGCTTCTAAATCGCAAAATATTTCAAGTAAACCAATATTGTTTCAAAATATTTCACATCTGCAAAATAATCTTAAAAGACCATCTATGTTTGCAAATATTTCTCGTGCACATGTTTATGGTCAACAAAATCAAATGGGCTTTTATTGCACTTATTACATTCGGAAAGGTCATTTACATAATTTTTGCTTTGACCGTGTTCATGCACCACATGCACCCAAATGAGTTCATAACCCTAGGGCTTTGAGCTTTATTGATAGGGATCATGTCCCTAAATAATCCGGCACCAAGAATGCTTGAGTGCCAAAATGATTTTTATTTTTTATTACCAAGAACTTAGTGTTTTTATTTTTCTTTTTCTTTTTTTTTAATATATGCTTTGAAAATTTTAAATATGAAAACAATTTTTCTTTGATCAAAATATTTTGTTTTCATGACTATGAGTTTCAATTTTCATGAGAGGTTCATATTTATGTAACCCCCTGAGTTTATTGGGTGTTTATTCCCAAATCATGTTTACCGGATGCTAGAATGATTATACGGGTTGGAACAAGCTTAAGAGCTTGATATATTATTACCTCTCTTGAAATTCTTTTGTTAAAGATTTTGTTTTAATTTGTTGCTTTGAATTCATTATATTTCACTTATATGATGATATTTATATGTTTGTGCTCATGGATCATCTATTTGTGCCTTATAATGTATTCTATGAGTGGTTTGATCAAGTTATACAAAGAAAATTTTCTTTTTTGATCAAACATTGTTTTTGGACTCAAATCTTGATTTATGATTTCATTTGAGTGATTTATTTTTATTTGAAAACTTTTTTCATGGTTCTCATGTTTTCCTCATTCCTTTGTTTTCATAAATTTATTCATACATGGTTTTTATGTTTGAGTAATGAGACATTATTTCATAAAAACATATTAATATGTGTTCTTATTGTCTTGTTTGTATGTGAGTTATGTTTAGCATATCTTTCATTTATGCTTACTCACATGTTTTTGCCTTAGCATTCATTTCATATATCCATTAAGGCATTTTGATAGGGGAGCAATCCCTATACTTGTTTTATACTCACCCATGCTCATTTGTAGGGGGAGCTTTCGCTCTCTTCATTCTTTTATTTTCCCCTTTTTGATGTTGTCAAATGGGGAGAAATATTATGAGTATCTATTGCCTTTGTTTTTATACATGATAATTATAATTTATATATTCATATTGTATCATGTATATCTCTTTGTGTAAATTATTTGTCATCATCAAAAAGGGGGAGATTGTTGGGTCCTTTTGTTTTGATGATGATTTACAAACGATTTACATCTAATGTGGTTTGTCTAGTGTTTATGTTTTATATTTATTCTAGGCAAACAACATATTGGAGGTTGGATGGATTGTGCTTCAACGATCATATCCAATGGAGGTTGGCGGAATAGTGGTTGAAGCCTTGCAATTCAAGTTGAAGATCCAAGTTCTAGCTTTATCTGTGAGTTTACCAAGTCAAGCTTATTGAAGATTAAGATCTTGCTTGGGTAAATAGTTTAGGTTTTATATTATGTGTGTTAAGTACTTTAAGCTTAATATAATATACACACACATTATATTGGTTTCTATGTATATATACATAGTCATATATATATATACACATTTTTGTTTTTGGTTTCTATGTATATGTAGTTATACATATACATATATGTTTCTATGTATATATATAGTTATATATATACATACATAGTTTTAAGTTTTCATGCTTATAAATATGAGATTACATATTTATTATTGTGTTTTGGTTTAACTATATAGACTTGAAACAAATTTACATTCATATATAATCTCATATGTTTCATACTCTATTTTGTTTAAGAATATATTGCATAAAATATACAATTTTGAGAATTGTATTCTTATTTATGGACTTAACAATCACTATATACATCTTTTATTAAGTCTATAAGAACGTTTGAAAATATTTTAAAGCTGTGTTTATGTCAAAACATCAAATTTCATGTATATCAACTTTTCATGTTTTGGGCATATTTTGCAAAATGATGATTTTTCACAAATGGAAAATGTAATTTGGAAAATTCTTTTTGTAACGTGTTCTTTTACACGTTTATATACATTTCCCAAAGTTTCATTATTTTTGGACTTCATTTGTTATTTTTTACATATTTTTAAAAGTCTCAAAAATTTGTTTTCAAGCCTGAAAAACTAAAAATATTAGTTCACGGCCGACCAGCCTTGGCGCTATGGTCGACCGCACTTTATCCAGAGACTGCATTTAATTTTTATCAGATCGCGGTCAACCGCCCTTGGCTCTGCGGTCGACCATAATTTTTTCAGAGAGTCAGCTTTGGTTTTTAGCTGTTCGCGGTCGACCGGACCTACCTCTGCGGTCGACCGTAACTTTTCCAGTTTGCCATCCCAATGGCTAGTTTTTCCCACAATCGATCGCCCGTGGTTCTGCGGTCGACCATCGTCTAATAACGACTAGTTTTCTGATTTTTCCAGTTGTGTTTTCTGAGGGCTATTTGGTCTTTTTCTTGGGGTTCTTGCTGAGGTTTTGGGTTCCTATAAATACCCCCTTGCTCTCATCTTTCAGGGATCTAAGAAAATTATTTAATCAAGTTTGCAAGAGTTTAAACAAGGGTTTAAGTATGTTTTAGTGTTTATTTGGTTTGTGAAGAAGTTTTCATAAGTGGAGGAGAACATCTTCCTGTTTGAGCTTCAATCTCTATCTCTCTATCTTGTTATTTAGAGAAGAATTTCTAAACTCATATCTAGCTATTTATACGTTTGATTTACATTTTCATAAGCTAGTATTTGTATTGAGTTTAGTTTGATTTTGATTTATTGAATCTCATTGTTACACACACCCACATTGAGCTTTTAGTATTTACATACATAGTATATTGGGGTTGTGAGAAATTGTAATATTGAGTTGTGCCTAATTGAGTTCCTATCCTATTTAGAGAACAATCATTTGATTTGTGTGCTTAATTGTAAGGATCACTTTGTAATACACTAGTACACCAAGAGGAGTGTGTGGTGAGAGACGGGGTCATCCCAAGAGGAGTGGGGTAGGTGGTAGTGCCTAGAGAGGTTGTAATTTCTAACACTTGAGGGGGACAAAGGCCAGAGACCAACACTTGAGGTGGTAGTTAGTGTAGTTATATTGTGAGCGTGCTTTGTAAAGTTTTCGGTTGGCTAGAAAACCGTATTCTGAGGTGTAAACGTTTTCGGGTAAGCGTAGAAAACCCGGTGTGATAGTGGAGATCTCCTCGAGATAAGGAACGGAGACGTATGTCGTGGAGACCGAACTCCGTGATCATATCGTTTGTTTGAGTTTGCATTGGCACACTTATTTTTGTGTTTATCATTATATCGCCTTTGTCAATTGCTCATTGTTTGTATTGCTCACTATCTTATTTATCTTGTTTATAGATTGTTTACCCTTATGTTATTTATATATCCTTGCATATATTTCATCATATATCTCATTGCTAGGATATATCCCTTTGTTCATATTGCATATTCTTGCTCATATCATATTGTATATCTATCTTACAAGAATAATTCTTGAATAAGTTTTAATTAGTATTTAAATCGGATTAGATTAGCATAAACCCTATTCACCCTACTAGGGTTCTTTCCTAGTGGCATTAGGGTCTAACAATTGGTATCAGAGCTTGGTGCTCTTTGATTTAAGGTCTAATCGTCTTGAGTTAAAGATCCAAGTTATCTTTTTGTGCTAATATAGTTTTGAGATTTATTAGTATCTTGCTTGCATATTTTTATAAATTATGAATATGAATGATGCATCTTGTTTAGGCTATGATCCTAGTGTTGCTCCAAAAATATAGAAACTTCTCTTATGCTCAATGATGCTTTAGATTTAAAATATTTGTTAAATCTAAAAATATTGATTTATGGGAAGTTGTTGACAATGCTTATATTGTGCCCATATCATATTGTATATCTATCTTGTAAGAATAATTCTTGAATAAGTTTTAATTGGTATTTAAATCGGATTATATTAGCATAAACCCTATTCACCCAAGAGAAGTGTGTGGTGAGAGGCGGGGTCATCCCAAGAGGAGTGCAGTAGGTGGTAATGCCTAAAGAGAGGTTGTAATTCCTAACACTTGAGGGAGACACAGACTAGATACCAACACTTAAGAGGGTGTAAAGTAGGATTGCAAGAGTGTGAGATTGTAAAGTTTTCGGTTTGCTAAAAAACCGAGTGTGAGGTGTAAACGTTATTCGGATAAGTGTAGAAAACCGGATTGTGATAGTGGATTTCTCCCCGGGAGTGGGGAGCGGAGACGTAGGACGGAAGGTCCGAACTCCGTGATCATATTGTGTGTTTGCATTGTTTATATTGCCCTATCATAATTGTATCCTTAGTTTAGATTGTTTACCCTTGTGTTAATTTATATAACCTTTCATATATTTCATCATATACCTCTTTGCAATGATATATCTCTTTGTTCATATTGTATATTCTTGCTCATAACATATTGTATATCTATCTTGCAAGAATAATTTATTAATTAGTTTTAATTGGTATAAAATCGGATTAGATTAGTATAAGATCCTAATCACCCCCGCTCTAGGGTCTAACAGTTATGGTCCCCCTCATGCACAATCCCACAATTTGAGGGAGTGGCCATGCTTCTCCTCCACTATAAATAGCCAATAATGGCTATCAAAAGAGAGGTCTTGGACTCTTGATCAAGACCGAACCCATTTAGCTCCTCGGCAATCAGTTCTCTTAAGCTCTAAGAGAACCGAGCCTGGCTCTTTAAAAAACTCCTTGGCAATCAGCTTGTTCGTGATATCATTCGAATCCTCAGCTGAAGAGGACCAAACTTTGAGATCTTAGCGTACTTAGGCTCTGAGCAATCAAGCAATCGCTCGGCCATCGAACTCATCCAACCGAGCTTCTACTGCATACTGAAGCTCGCACGTGACTTTGCTCGGATCGTACAATGGAAGCAAACTCAGTTCTGACACTGAGGGAGGCATCCTATCGCTACCAAAGACCCCATGATAAATAAAGAGGGCATTCCCTCTGCTTTTGTTGTAACTTTGATTCATTAGTTTGTAATAAGCTATTCTTATCAATACAAACAAAATCTCTGTTTCGTGAAATCGATTTTTACACATACAGAATGGTATATACATGAGGATTTCCTTGTTTGGATTATTTTGCTCGATGTACTACTTCTCTTGTTATAGATTTTTAAGTATTAATTCCATCTAGTGCATGATCATGTTGCTTGGATGATTATTCTGATCGCTAGCTGCATGATCTCATTACCCGTTTGATTTTTGGATTCTTCTGATTATTATATTTTAGAAGTGGATTGTATTTTAATTTTGTTGGATTTCCAGTTACACGTTTTTTTGTCATTTTGGTTTTCGTATCATTTTCTGCTTGGATTTTTTATCGTTCTATTTTCTTTTGTGGGGTCTTGCCGTGTGCTATGCACGCTGATGCACACATGTTTTCTCTGGAGTACGTCAGACTTAGAAGAAGAGCAGGTCCAACTTGGAGATACGCCAGAGCCAGAGTATTCTCAGTAAGAGTGCCTAGTGGACGGAGCAGAAGAAGAAGCCGAAACTTAGTTATTGGTCCTCAGTTTTCTTTTATACTACCTTTTATTCCAATTCGATCCGTGTATTTTTATATTCTCCAGTATGTCATTTAGATAGTTTTGTATAAGGGTATGTTGACCCATTATGTCTGGGATGAATATTCATTTGTGATATGTATTATTTTATTCTGTGTTGCTCACTATATTCTTGCTGATTGTGATCGGGGACCTCTGACTTCGCATTATATTTATTTCCAGAAGCTTAGGGTATTAGGTTAAGAAGAAATGATTATTTTATTTATTCTCCTTGATCTAATACGTCACGGGCTTGTTCACGTTCCGATTCCCCGGTATTTTAGGAAGCGGGGCGTGACAGGTTTTTTTGGTGGCCCATGCAGGTCATGGTCCCGGTCACAATCCCAAGTTCCTACCAGTGAGAATATAATGGACAATTTAGATACATATCATGATTTTATTTGTGAGACTATTCTTGAGCCCTTATCCTATTTTCTTGATAGATTTCGTTTCATCCCTATCTTATTACTCTTTGACTCCGGAGTTTTCATGATTCTTGTCCTATCGCTTTCCGACTACACTCTTGTATAACCTTTCTTTCCTCATACCGGTCGTTATTTTATGTGTTATTATTTTTACACTATGTTTT
This sequence comes from Asparagus kiusianus, assembly GCA_022839385.1. Classification (NCBI taxonomy): domain Eukaryota; kingdom Viridiplantae; phylum Streptophyta; class Magnoliopsida; order Asparagales; family Asparagaceae; genus Asparagus; species Asparagus kiusianus. The sequence continues at coordinate 9,520 of BQKN01024622.1, forward strand.
CTTTGATTTGACACATATATCGTTTGATTGTATTGATTTCTATATTAGTTATTACATTATTTTATGTACCACCCATAGTGTTATATTGTTATGTTTTCATTAAAAATATATATCATATTATAAGTGTATTATTAACTTGCTAGCTTGTTTTAGTACGTATAAAATAGTTTCATTTAGTATATTTCATTTCATTCTTTACTTCCAATTACATGTATCATCATTGTTTGATTTAATTTATCAAACATTTCATCTTTCTTAGTTTTGTTTATGTTTTGTTCACTTATTTTCTATATACAGTTTCTTATTCATTCTAATGCTTACTTTATATTTTGTTCTTTGTTCAGGTTTGTCTGCTTCATTTATTTAGTCATAATATTTAAATAAAGTGTGTGTTTTCGATAATTATTGTTGTGAGATACGTCTATAATTATTTATTTTGTTTTTGATATGATACACTACATATAATTCATTTTCTTATATGTTATTGTGTCATATCACTTTGTCTTTCCATGATTGTCTGCTTTGTATTGTTTTGTATACCATATCTTTTTGGTTTATATTCAATTACCTTCTAATATTCCACTTGCATTGTGCTGCTTATTTTGACATGATTATATTGTTTGTCGCATTCTAATTTCTGTGTATACAATTTGTAAATTCCCAATATTTGTGTAATGAATTGTTTATCTACTAATTTTTGTATACTTCTTTATATGATTATTTGATTGTATAATTGTTTTGATAATTGTGTTTAGCTAATTATACTTAACTGTCTTTGTATCTTTTCTATGTTTCATACTACTTTTCATCATTCCATCAATTAAATATGTTTTCTCTTTATTTGTGTTTATTTTATATGTATTATTATTCTAATTGTCTTATGATTGCTTTTCCTATTATCTTTTATTTAAATTTATTATTATATTATTCTATTTTGTTATATGATCCTGTTAATATATGCTTTTCACTCATTTACTCATTTTTATTAATTTTGTATCTTATATTATGTTTTTAATATATTTAGTTTGAACCTGTTGTTTTCGCCAAAAGTTGTTTTTGCTGTTGAATTCATTATATCTTCGGTCGATTATAATAAATTCAAAAGAAATAGTCTTTTTATAAGACCTCTTTTACACAACAAAATAAAAGTTATAACTTTTGAGAAAATAACACAAAAATCGTTTATCGATTCTTGTTTTGTGGGACTTTGCCTGTGCCGGGAGTGCTTTAACTCGTGGACCGCTGAATCACAGATCGTGAAGGGGGCTTAGTGATTCTTCCTTCGTTTATCGAAGTAAGAATTTGAAACGAAGATCTTATCAAAGTAAGATAGTCGTTCTTCTTAAGATCAAGTCCAAGCTCGAATCTCAAGGAAAATCCAAGAACAATTGTGTCTGCTCTCTCTGCTCTGAATTGCTCAATAATGTGCTCGATCCTCCGCCCACCAAAAAAATCAATCTCAGGGGGTATTTATAACCCTTCGATGAACAGTGCTTCCGAGACAGTGTTTGCTGTCTCGGCGGCCGAGACAGCAAATACTGTCTCGGGTTCCGAGACAGTAAACACTGTCTCGGAAAACTTCAACCGCCTGACAATTTTCTTGTAACTGCCTTCCCACGTCTGAAACTCCGTTATTTTGACAATTATCAACGTGATTCTCGCCCACGAAGTTTCTCACATTCTTGAACAGTTGGTGGCCACGTGTCGGCAGTTATGTAAAACATTTTCTGACTCTTTGAGAGCTATCTCGCGTGCGAGACAGTAAACGCTGTCTCGCATGCGAGGCAGTAAACGCTGTCTCGTGTGAGAGACAGAAAAGACTGTCTCGCGTGCGAGATAGAAAAGACTGTCTCGCGTGCGAGACAGCCCATACTTGTGTCCTTTTTTTTGATTTTTGGATGACTTCCTTTTGAGCTGTATTTGGATATCTTTCAGCATTTTTTAACGCCTACAGATACCCCCTCCAAAGTATTCCAGACTCATTCTTTTATAGAGGAGTCTGGGATACTTTGGATAAGATAGATTTAACTTACGATCTTTTCAATACTTGGTTGAGTAGATCGTGTAGAAGGGTCCGTAAATGGTTTCAACTCCTGATCTCTTCATCCCTTAGTCTATTCAGTTCCTTGTAGAATAGCTAATATTCTTCTGGTACTACGTTTATCGCTTGACCGTTGTCGAGATCTTGAATCGAAGCTGGAAGTTGTACTTGTGAATTCAGCTTTTGTCATCAAATTGATACTGGATTGTTAATCACTGTATCAGTCTTCATAAGAGCACAGTTTATACTCATGTATTTTTTGGAGTTTTCGAGAAGTAGTTAACCTCATATACTCGTTGGGAGGTAGCCAGGTTATTCTTAAGAATATTCTGAGTGATATTCTCCAGAAACTTCCTGTTGAGGGTAGGGAAACAGGTTAGACTCGTGTACCTATTGGAGTGTTCAGGTTATTCTTAAGAATATTCTGAGTGATATTCTCCAGAAACTTCCATTTGAGATTAAGGAAACTGTTTAGACTCGTATACCTATTGGAGTATTTTGGTCTCTCTTTTTTTACTGGTAGAGATGAACCCGGTCCTGGAGAGGAAGAATTTTATATTCTATCTCCTAGTCTCTTTTTTGTTGGTAGAGATAAACCCAAAATCGGAGAGGAAGAATTTTATATTCTATCTCCTGGTCTCTTGTTTGTTGGTAGAGATGAACCCAATATCGGAGAGGAAGAATTTTATATTCTATCTCCTGGTGCAAAGGAAACTCGAAGTGGGATCTCCACTTAGAGAATCTAGATTGGTTTGAATAATCCTAACTGTCATAAGGTTTGATTATCCAATTCAAAAGTGGACCTTTCATTCGCAATGTGAATCGAAAGGAGATTTTGGTTGTGGTCCTAACTTGTGACGCCCCTGGGTTCGCACAAGGCTGTAGTCCTAGGTGAAACCAAGAATGTCAAACCTGCCATACACCACACCGTGCAATAATACGTTTCACCATCACAATTACTATCTCTCTACTGGAAACAACAACAGGTGTAGGTACAAAGCAAGAAAAAGGTAAATCAACAATACTGGATGAAATGATAGGACATAACGCATCTCAT
>BQKN01024633.1:0-12891 GCA_022839385.1 Asparagus kiusianus
TTATTTTCATAAAAAGTTTCAAAGCATAATTTTCAAAACTAAGAAAAGAAAAAATAAGTCATTAAAATTCTTGATTTACAAATCAAATTTGTTTTGGTACCCAATAACTCTTGGTACCAAAAGATTTAGGGACATGACCCCTATCATTTAAGCTCAAAGCCCTAGGGTTATGAACCCTTTTAGGCGCATGTGGTGCACGGGATCGGTCATAGCAATAATCACTTAATGACCCTTCCGATTGCAATATGTACAATGGAAAGGAAGCATTTGCTTATGTTGAGCATTAAAAGGTGCACGTGGAACATTTGCAAACAAAGGTAAATTATTTGAAGCTTTTTGCAAATGTGAAACATTATCAAAACAAAACTTTCCTAAGTGGCCAAATCTACCACAAACATTACATTTATAAATATGTGGTCTACTAGAAACATTTGGCAAATGAGATTTATTTTTCAAATCAAAACAATATTTGGCCAAATGACCAAAACGATCACAAATATCATATTTAAACACATGAGCATGCTTATGATGAACATGATGAGTATGTGCATGTGTATGTGATGAAGAACCTACATGAGATGCACAAGGAGCATTAGCATTCTTATGTTTGTGTGCATCATAGCAAAATCTAAAAAAATGGCCTTTACGACCACAATTTGTGCATTTGTAGACTTTGCTATATATGTGTGCATGATGAGTAGATGATGACTTAGACTTGGCACACATATCCATAAGCTTCTTATGATTATTGATGCATGTTTTCAAAGTTGAATCTAAAAATGAAATGCATTTTTTTATAAGATTCAAGTCTTCATTTTTAGGCACATATGCACTTTTAGAAGTAGAACATAAATAGTCATTTATAAAGGAAGCAGTATCATTTTGTATGTTCTCTACTTCTAACATGGTATCATCTCTTTCATGAGTTAACTTGGCAAAGTTTGAAAGCAAAGAATCATGATCCAATTTTAATTTTTCATTGTTTTCTTTAAGGATCATATTTTCATTAGAAATAGTATCAAACTTAGAAGTTAAAGACTCATGATCGGATTTCAAAATTACATGCATGCTTTGTAAATTAATGAAATCATTTTGCAATTTCTTATAGGCATGCAATAATTTATCACTAGCACAAGCAAGTTCATCACTATATAAATCGTTATCGGGTTTGAACTCGCAAACCTCACTAGGGCTATCGCCTAGTGCACGTGTGCATAATGCTCCACTTGAAGTTGAAGCCGGATCCTCCAAAGCTTGTCGGAGCCTCCAAGTCCCTTGATGTGCTTCAATAAATTTTCATAAGGTGTAAGCACTATCAAAAGAATCAAGCTAGTTAGACATAAATAAATCAAATGCATTTAATAAAAATTCTAACATAAGCTTGTTCATAATAAACATCTTTTTATCATGTTTGCTCCACTTGGATTTCTCCAACGTGAGCACAATATAAGCACAATCAATGATTTCCTATAAATCGATATTTTTAGATTGAACAAATATTTTGAATCTAAAACACCATTGAGCATAGGGGAAAACATTGAATTTAGGAGCAATACTAGAATCATAGCCTAAACAAGATGCATCATTCATATCCATAATTTATAAAAATATGCAAGCAAGATACAAATAAAATCAAAACAAGATTACCACAAAAAGATAACTTGGTCTTTAACTCAAGGCGATTAGAGCATAAATCAAAGAGCACCAAGCTTTGATACCAATTGTTAGACCCTAGAGGGGGGTGATTAGGGTCTTATGCTAATCTAATCCGATTAAATGCCAATTAAAAATTAATTAATAAGTTATCCTAGCAAGTATAAAATACAACAAGATATGTAAGCTAGGATAAGCAATATGAACAACAAAGAGATATATCCTATATGATAAAAATATATGCAAGGATATATAAACTAGCACAAGATGATATATCCTACCAAGGATATATACAATATGATATATGTAAGGATATGTAAACTAACACAAGGGTAAATAATATAAACAAGATAGTGGATGAAATAAATGAGCAATGCACAATTGGCGATATAAGATAAATGCAAAACAAATACGCCAAAGACAAACTCAAACAAGCAATATGATCACGGAGTTCGGACCTTCCGTCCTACGTTTCCGCTCCCCACTCCCGAGGAGAAATCCACTATCATAACCAGGTTTTCTACGCTCACCCGAATAACGTTTATAACCACACTATGTCGGTTTTCAACGATCACCGATCAACGTCCACTCCTCACACTCGGTTTTCTAGCTAACCGAAAACTTTACAATCGACACTCTTGCAATCACACTCTACACCCTCACAAGTGTTGGACCTAGCCATATCTCCCTCAAGTGCTCGGTTACAACCTCTCCCTAGGTTCGTCAACCGACGTCACTCCTCTTGGAACGATCCCCGACTCTCACCACACACTCCTCTCGGTGTACAAGTGTCTTACAAAGTGATCCTCACAATAAGAACAAATTAACAAATGATTGTTCTCTAATATGGATGAGAACACAATGAAAGCTCACACTCAATGTTACAACTCTCACTAACCCAACTATACTATGTATGACAATACACTAAGCTCATGTGGGTGTGTGTAAACAATGAGTTGAATCAAATCTAACTCAAATAGCAAACTAGCAATAAGAATATGAAAATCAATAATAAAATTGCTAGAGAAAAGAGTTAGAAAACTTCTCTAAAAACACAAAGAAGATGATGAAGAAGATTGAGAAAGAATCCCTCAATCTGCAGTGAAGCTTCCTCCATTGTAAACAAAAACCAAAACTTAAAACAAACAGTAAAACCCTCTTAAACTTGTTTAACACTTTGTTAAAACATTTCTTGGATTGGCTTGAAAGATAACAGCAATAGGGTATTTATACCCACTCAAAATCTCAGCAAAAACCCCCAAGCAAAAGACAAAAACAGCCCCAGCCAACGGTAACAAAAATAGCCGTTGGAAGGAATCTGACTGAACGGCGGTCGACCGAAAAAATTCACGGTCGACCGCGATCCAGATCCCAATCTAAGAAAACGAGCAGAGACTTCTTCGGTCGACCGGTACGATCGACCGATGGAAATTTCGAGCTCTCGGTCGACCGGTGCGGTCGACCGACAAACTCTCTGCTGTCCACTGACGAATGATCATATGTGCGGTCGACCGATGCGGTCGACCGAGAACTGATATATGAAAAACTGATTTTGAAAACTATTTTTCTGATTTTAAAACCCTGTTTGAAAATATCAACTAAATTCCAAAAAATGTAAAACTTTGGGGAATGATTGTAGACATGATAATAAACATGCTACAATGACTGGTTTCCAAAAAGGACTTCCCAAATGAAAAATATCATCATTTTACAAAATAGTCCAAAACACGAAAATGTAAACATATGAATTTTGACATTTAGGCTAAACCATGTTTTGAAACTTTGCACAATGATTTTGTAGACTTAATAAGATATGTATATGATTGTTGTTAAGTCTAAAAACTAAGAATATGATATTTTCATAAATACAACAGAAAATGAAACCATTTTGCTTTCACAAATACTCATATGTTTCATATCTAAGTAGTTAAACCAAATCACAATGATAAATATGAAATATGTAATTTCATATTTATAAACATGAAAACTATCAAACCAAAATATATATGTATATATATAACTATATATATACAAAACCAAAATGTGTATGTGTGTAATGATTGAGCTTAAAGTACTAACACACATAATATAAACTCCTAAACTAAATTACCCAAGCTATCTTGATCTTCATTGTAGCTCAACTTAGTACACGTTGCGGATGAAGCTGAACTTGATCTTTAACTTGATTACAAGGCTTCAACCCGACATTCCGCCAACCACCTTTGGATATGATCTTTGAAGCTCTATTCCATCCATCCTCCAACTCGTTGTTTGCCTAGAATAAATACAAAAACACAAACACTAGACAAACAACATTAGAAGTAAATTGTTTGTTAAACATTATCAAAACAAGAAGGCCAATAGTTCTTTCCTAGCTACACAACCTCTTGACTTTGGCCTTCCTCTATTACCACCTTTCGGATATGGGCTTCTACCTCTCGTCAACAAAGCCTCGCCTAAAGTACTAGCACAGGAAGTCTCCTTGTCCTTCCTCCTCAAATCGTAGTTCGTCAAAGCATTAGTAACTTCACTATAGCTGATAGAAGATCTACCGTTCAACAAAGTGAGCTCAAATGTGTCATACTCCTCATCTGGTAAGGAGCCCAATAAGATAATAGCCTTATACTCATCCGAAATCTTCTCATCAACATTTGCTAAGTCCGAACAACTTCGTATGGTTGTTCACATGAGTCGCGAAAATTTTGGCAGCACGTCGGCAGCACAACAAGAGAGTCAGATCGTAATATGAATTCTTGTTTCACAAAGGAAACAAGAACCTTAAGTAAAATATCTCAACAAAGTATGATATCAGCTTTTCCTCTCATCAGTTCTAGGACTGACCTGTCGAGGGAACCTAAATAAGCTATAATAAATCACACAAAAGTGAGACAAACTAATTTTACGTGGTTCGGTAAATTGCCTACGTCCATAGGAAGAGGATGGGAAGATTCCACTAAATCAAGGAGAGTACAAAGGGTTACAATCTCACAAAACTCACAAACTAACCCTCAACCAAAGCTCTCAACTTGCTCACAATATCTCCCTCTCACAATGCTCAAAAGTCTTTCTAATCTCTGATTACAACTCTCCTCCTTAAATCGTAGTTCGTCAATGCGTTAGTCACTTCACTATAAGTGATAGAAGATCTCCTGTTCAGCAAAGTAAGCACGAATGTATCATACTCCTCATCCGGTAAGGAGCCCAAAAGAATAATAGCCTTGTACTCATACGTGATCTTCTTATCCACGTTCGCCAAGTCCGATAATAACTTAGTGTAGTTGTTCACATGAGCCGCAAGCGAGGTACCTCTGGACATCTGAAATCTGAATAATCTTCACAGCAAGTGTAAATGATTCTCAACACTCTTCGTAAGGTACTTATTGTTGAGAATTTCTCACATCTTTATTGCAGACGTCACCCCAATCACATCATATTTCAGCTCCTGTTCTAAACAAGAACTGATCACCCCACAAGCGTTCTTATTCATCTTTTCCCATATCGTCTGTCTATATTTAAGTGGTCTCTCATAGACTATGATGGTCTCCTCCAAGTTTTGAGCATTAATCGCATCCTGTACGTCGCTTATCCACAAACCAAAGTTGATTTTACCATCATACTTCATCACACTGTTCGCGGGAAAAATCAAACTTTTCTTCATTGTTGATGTCATTGCACTCAATTAATAACTTTTTACGTTACAAAGAGATCCGGTCTTTTTATAAGATCCGGCTTACAATGAAAATCAAAGAAAATAAAGAAAAATTATAACTTTCCTTATTTGTCGAACAGATCACGAGCTCCTGTTATCCGGTCACTCGCTTTGTGGGTTGTTTGCCTGCGCCGGGGTTGTTTACCGTGGACCACCGCGCGATCTAGATCCGAGCAGATCTACGTGGTATAACGGGTATTATTTCACCAAGGAAATAATAGCTGGGAGGGATCGTTTCACCAAGGAAACGATCGCTCGAATCTCGGGATCAAAGAACCAAGCTTTGATCCAGAGTATAACGACGTAGATCTGAGGATTAAATTCCTTCGAATTCCTGCCTTGTTTGGTGCGGGTACTCGCCAAGAACTGAATCCGAGTGTCCAAGTCTTCAAGTCTTCAAAACTCCAAGATGAGGTCACAATCCGGCAAAGTTTTGGCTCTCCAAAAGTTCAACCAGAAGTCTCTCTCAAATGAACAACCCCTCTCCTATTTATAGCTGTAGGCGTATAAAATTGCCTATAGGTCCCTTAGCTTAGCTCAGCATGATGATTCGACAAAACAACGGACATTCGAGCGACAAGGCGACGAGGCACGCAAGCAACGGAATACGTTCGCGTGCGGGACCAAACCAACGGTTCGGAAAGTTAGCGAGTCGTCCAACAAACAAAACGGACTTGAACTCAAACACCGAAGCGGAGCTACTGCCAAATGAAGATTCGGGGAATCGAATCAAGACCTGAACGAATCAACGAAGGGTCGAGGCGACAAGGCACACGAACAATGGAACACGTACGCACGTGGAATCGAACCAACGTTTCGGGGAATCACCGAGTCATCTAAACAAGAACGAACTCGGTGATATAACGATCGAATCGGGACCAATCCCAGACTCGAACTCAGAAACGGATTAACTGCCATATTTGGAATCAAGTCAATTCCAGAAACCGAATCAAATCCGAACGACGGAGAACCGGAAACACCGGAAAACGACGAAACCAGCGCACCTGGGGGAACTCGGCCCGAACCGAACCACCCTAAGGTGGCTCGGCCAAGGCCGAGCCACCCAGAGGTGGCTAGGCACAGTTCTGTGCCAAAGGCACAGTTTTGAGTGCCTATAAATAGGCCTGGCACTCGTTCATTTGAGAGGACTTTTTTCTGAAACTTCTGAAGAGCCGAAACTCTGCCGGATGCCAACTCAACTCGGATTGTGAAGGCTTGAAGACTTGGACGACCAGATCTACGTGACACTACTCCGGATCTAAGCTTGGCTCTTAGATCCCGAGATTAGAGCGAGCGTTTCCTTGGTGAAACGATCCCTCTCGGCTACTATCTCCTTGGTGGGATAGTACCCGTTATACCACGTAGATCTATTCAGATCGAGATTGCGCGGTGGTCCACGGTACTCAACCCCGGCACAGGCGAAGAACCCCACAAAGCGAGGGACCGTAAAACAGGAAACTCGTGATTTGTTCAAGGAAAGTTGTAATTTTTATTTCTTTATTTTGATTTTGTTGTAAACCGGATCTTATAAAAAGACCGGATCTCTTTGTAAACGCATAAAGTTGTTGTCAAAGTTGTAACAGAATCATTAATGAAGAATAACGCAATTTCCCGCACGAACAATCTGGCGACCACAGTGGGAGCCACCAGCTTCGCTGCCGAAGCTGGAGTGTCGCAGCCGCGGATCTCGATCCCGGTGGTGGAGGAGGTCGAGTACGAATTCGACCAGCAGAAATACGAGGAGTACGTGTCCTCGTCCGGATCTGCCGCCTCCCCCAAGTCCAAGAAGTTCCAGAAGTTCTCCTCCAGGAGAAAAGTCCGTTGGTGTGATGAAGCTGAAGCCACCAACGACGACCTCACCCCAACCGACGCCGAAGCTGCGTTAGGTGAAGTCCTACCGACCTCAAAGAAGGTCAAATCCGCCATTGAAGGCGTGGTGACTCTCTCCAAGAGAGCCCGCCAGAGGCAACGTCAACGCCTCGCGAAGCAATTCGCCAAGGCCATGGAGTCCGTTGACGGGGTCCGCTATCACGCGGACCTGAAGAACAAACGAGGCAAGCAGCCTCAACAGCAAATGCAGGGTGGTTCCTCCAAACCATCTACAATGGAGTGGGTCCGTGTCAAACGGAATCGCTCAACGTTGGAGGAGCGCATCCGCAAGCGCCGCGCGTTATCCGCGCAAGCACGGGCCAAAGCTGAGGAAGCCCGTCGCAAACTACAGAAGGAGGTGGTCAAAAAACCGCCACCTACTCGCAAGATTTGGAGGCCAAAGTCTGAAGCGGTTCAGGCTAAGGAGCAAAACCCGCAGCCTCCAAAAGTTCGGACGCCGGCAAGTCAACCCAAACGGCCGGTGATTGCCGCAACTACCCTGGGAGATCCCGCAGGACCATCCCAGAAGAGAAGATCAGTTTTGGAGCGCCTCGGCCCACTTCCGAAGGAACGAGGTAAAGCTCCAATTCAGGAACGCTTGGGGCCAGTGAAAAAGTCCCAACCAACACAGCATGCTGGGGGGCGCCGCAACCCTCAACACCTGGAGCAAACCGCAGCACCCAAGCGCACAACTTTGCGCATAGAAGTGCAAGATTCCGCTGAAGATTCACGTCCACAAAGACGCGTTTCAAGGCGTATAACTCTCGAGAGCCCGAAAAAGACAATTATTCCTCAGAAGGAAACGTTGTCATCTGATGACGACAACGTTATACCTGAGAGATCGTGCCAACACACGATAGCTTGCTCTGACCTCCAAACAGATGAGCTGTACTATCGTGCCGGAGGTACGAACAAATCTAGAAAGAGGAGCCCTCGAAGATTCGGGAATCTATGTCCTTGTTCAAATCTCATTCGGGCAGTACTGTCTGAATGCAACTGTGTAAAGACAGTCCCCGAAAGAGTTTCCGTGTTTGAGAGACTCAGCAATGAAGCGCCAAAGCCAAGGCCCAGGCGTTTCCGAAGAAAAAGAACGATGGTCAAGGACGGTGAACATTCAAGGGTCACCGCCAACATGACCAGCACAGGAACAACGGCTCAGGATAACCCCGAGACGATTCCAGAAACATCCCGACCCAGGACTCGTTTACAATCTGGGGCTATCATTCGCGCAACGTATGGTAGAGTCCGAACAAGAGTACCTTCGGGAGATGAAGAGTCAGATGCTGGCTCCGCAGTGGCGTCTGATAATACAGTGTCCAGTGAGGGACAGCCCCGCGAGTCGCTCATGATAAGCGCGGAGCAGGTGGCCAAGATGCTTGAAGATGCCATGGCCAAACAACAAGAAACTTTTAGGTTCGAGATGCAAATGGCCATGCAGAATATGAGAGAGATGCATGACCAACAACTTCATGCATTGAGGCACCAACAAGGCGAACCAAGTCAGCCCAACCAGAACAACCTGGAGGAGGAGGGCACAAATGAAGCTCGCAATGCTAATAACCCTCCCATCAATCCAGGGAGTGGTAATGATAATACCAGTGAAGACACAGGTGAAAGCTTAAAAATTAAGAATCTCGAGAACAAAATCAACACATTGATTTCTGCTCAAGAGACTAAGAAGACGGGCATTCCCTGTCCTTACCCAAGAGAATGGGAATCGATCCCATATCCGGCGAAGTTTAGTCTAATTAACTTCACGCCGTTTAATGGGATGGGTTCACCAACTCAGCATTTGATTTATTTCAAATCGCACTTGGGAGTCATCTCAGGTAATGAGCCTCTGATGGTACGGTCGTTCGTTGGCACTCTTCGCGGAGCTGCCTTCGATTGGTATCGTCGCCTCAAGCCAGGAAGCATAAACAGCTGGGATGACATGGAGTCGAAATTCCTCGCGAATTTCTTCGACGACGACACCGAAATCTCAATCGGGTCGTTGCTTGATGAAAAGCAGAAAGACGGAGAACTAGTCGAAGTCTTCGTCAAAAGGTTCCGGAATAAGGCGATGAATTGCCGGGACCCGATTAGCGAGGAGTTCATCCTCCAAACCTGCCACAACAACCTCTCACTGGACGTTTTGGAAGCAATGGGCACAGCTCCGTCCAAGACATGGAAAGATTTGAAGGTCAGAGGGGAACAAGCTGAACGCTTCCTCCGAAGGAAGAAGGCCGAGAGAGGCCAACCGGCTACAAATCCTCCAAAGCAGAACTTCAATCAGAAGGGAAAAGGTAAAGCTCAGGTTAATGCTGTTGATGCTAATCAAACCTTTCAATTGCAACCTCAGCAACAGCAGCAACAGCAGCAACAGCAGCGAGCTCCACAGCAATCACAGCCACATTGGCAGCAGCGGTCTCAGAAGCAAAAGTCTTCGGAGCCGAGATTTCCTAAAGTCTACTCCTTCAAAGATGACGAAGTTCCCGGCATCTTCAAATATCTGTTGGAGAACAACAAAATCCAGCTGCCTGCGATTGTGGATCATGAAGGGGCTACCAAGGTGACAGACCCGAGGTACTGCGCGTATCACAGAGCGGTTCACCATCCTACGAAGTCTTGCTACCACCTCAAGGACAAGATCCAGGCCTTGATCGATGTAGGAGTCATAACTCCGAAACCGGCCAAGAATGTGGGAGCAAATGCAGTGTCCATCAGTTTTGGATCGGTGCCTACGTATTGGTTCCAGCCTAAGCGCGTCATCAAAGTCGGGATGAAGACGGTGAACGACGATCCGCACGGACAGCGCCAAAAGGGACTCGTGCCACACACAGCTCCAAACGGTGAAATTCTATGGGTGCACCCCGACCTAATCGGAGATGAACAATGGGCTGGATCGTCATCCAAGAAGAAGTCCAAAGGGAAAGGGAAGTCTTGTTATGGAGTCTCTGCTATCCCGGGTGAAGAGGATGAAAGGATCACCACTTTTCCACTCTCCGACGAGGAACATGAGGTCTTTACGACCCGAAGTGGGAATCAGTACCACTTCAACTATCCGTCACATAGTGAACAAGCAGCTAAGCTAGGGGTGACAAAACAGGGACCACCCAAGACTATCACAGAGATGGGGGTGATCCCAATTCCCAAACCGGCTGAAGATGTTCGACGACAACCGGTTGATAAACAGAAAGAAAAGAGGCCCGAAGAGGTTCAGAATCCGAAGCAGTCTCGTTTCAGTCGTCCGATTGGAAAGGACAAACCGGAGAGTTCAAAAAACCCTCGCGCCTTCGACATTATGGCTCAGCTAGCTAACATTCCAGCGCGGATAACATTGTACGAGCTGTTGCGGTTATCCAAGGAGACTAGAGAAGCCTTGCAGGAAGCCCTGGCAGATTCAGAAGCATTCCTCACAAGGGTCAAACCAGTTTCTGAAGAACTGGATACGCTAGCCCAACAGTGCAATGTGGCAGCTAAGAACATTCCCTGCATCACCTTCACCAAAGAGGATATGCAGACGAAGAATTCAAACCACGATCGGCCCCTGTACTTCGTCGGGTACATTGGCTCCAGCGAAGTCAACCGGATCCAAGTAGATCCGGGTTCCGCTGTGAGTATTATGCCGCTTCGCCTAATGCACAGCCTGGGAATCCCAATCAGCAAGTTGGCGTCAACAGGCACAGTCATATACGGATTCAACACCAGCGGGTCAAGACCTTTGGGTAAAATCCGGATAAAGTGCCAAATGGGCGATTTAAAGACGGAGGTCACGTGCTACGTGATTGATGCTGAGACATCCTATAACTTACTATTGGGTCGGCCTTGGATCCATAGTAACGTTATAGTCCCCTCCACTCTACATCAGTGTTTGAAATATGTCGACACTGATGGAAGAGTTAGGACGGTGGTCGCGGATAAGCAACCATTCAAAGGGTATGAGAATTATTTCACAGATTCTCTCCTTTATGGTAATGAATCCGACACGGAACCATCGGTCCAAGGCACGGACAGCGGAGAAGAAGCTGATTCCGAAGCCGGATTCGATTACAATGGTGGTTTTGTTTTTAATGACATTGTACCCTTTGTAATCAATCTCGACGACGAACAGTCGTCAGATGGCGGTTGTAACTGGCAACTTGCCGAACCTGAAATAAATAATGGTTTAGAGTACTCCTTGTCTTTTGATGATGTGATAAAGGGATTGTACGATAATCCCGAATTGTGTATGCCGCTCCGATCGTCGTATGTAACGAAGAAGCGTTTCCAGCACTCTTTCGGAACAACTCAAATTATTCCCGCCAAAATAGGGGGACAAAAAGAAGTGATCTTCGGTAAAGGAGAAAGTCGTCCGGTGCCAGATCATTTCCTAAGAGAAAATGAAAATAGTGACAAATCCGGTTTGCATTTATCTAAGTACAGTCCAGAAGCGCGCAAGCTCATGGAAAGACAAGGATATGATTTCACACTCGGAGAAGGTCTATACTTCGATCGAGGTTCCCGTGTCCCAGTCAAAGCGGCATATGTACCGAAGGGTAAACCGGAGGGCTATTATCGTCACAAGAGGGGCTTAGGCTACGTTTCGTCAGACGACGAATGTGGCTGGCAGATCATCGATCAAATTGCTAACAAGGCTAAGGACGGGTATTTGCCAGATTCTTCAGCTGAAGATTCCGACACAAGTTTGGGAGAAGTGTTCAAGGCCTTAATGTCGAACATGACTACGGCTGATCCATCTACAATGGAGGACGACGATCAAATGCAAACGTGGGAGGACCCATGGGTTCATCACCTGAACATGCAATATGGTGATAGGTTCGAACAGAGAGAGCCACCCACCGAAGACGAGGTAGTCCAAATCAATATGGGTGATGAGGACAATCCAAAGCCCATATTCATCAGTGGTAGTCTTCCATCAGATGAAAAGGAGGAATTAATTGCCTTGATCAGAGAATATATCGACGTCTTCGCCTGGAACTACGAAGACATGCCAGGGCTCGATCCCAATGTGGCAATGCACCGCCTCGACATCAAGCCGGATGCCAAACCTGTCAAGCAACAGCAAAGACGGTTTCGTCCGCAGATCATGGAAGCCATCGAGGCTGAAGTTAAAAAGTTGATCGACTCAGGGTTTATCCGGGAAGAACAACATCCAGACTGGTTAGCCAATATCGTTCCAGTCATGAAGAAGAATGGCAAAATCAGGATTTGCATCGACTTCAGGAATCTGAACGAGGCATGTCCAAAAGATGATTTTCCTCTCCCAATCACGGACGTCATTATCGACAATACGTGCGGATTCGAAAGAATGTCCTTCATGGACGGCTTTTCGGGGTATAATCAAATCAAGATGCACCCGGATGACGAAAAGCATACGGCATTCAGAACGCCCCTCAGTATTTCTGCTACACGGTGATGCCATTCGGTCTGAAGAATGCAGGTGCCACATACCAGCGAGCGATGACTAAGATTTTCCAGAAACACCTCAGGAAAACAGTTGAATGCTACGTTGATGATTTGGTGGTGAAAAGCCGCAGCAAGGAAGACCACATCAAAGACTTGAGAACAATGTTTGATCTCATGCGGAGTCATCAATTGAAGATGAATCCCACAAAATCCTTCCTCGGAATGTCCAGCGGAAAATTCCTTGGATTCGTCGTTACCACCAAGGGTATACA
>BQKN01024634.1:0-10894 GCA_022839385.1 Asparagus kiusianus
GTACATCGGCTGATGTTATGCCTGGAATTGGTGAGTTTTACCCCTCATTCGTCTCAAATTTCTGTCCAACACCCTATTATGCTCATTGCGATCTTTTTTTTTGCTTGTAGAATCTTCCTTTGAGAAACCCTTCGACTTAGACCCGAAGTCTTCTGAGGTTGAAATTACAGAATCTTCTGACATAGCTGGTGTATCAAAAGCTGCTATTCTTGAACCAGCTTTGACTGTTCAGGAGACCAGACTACCCCCATTGGACAAGCCGGGTCCTGTTGAAGGTTCTTCCGTTAAATTTAGCATGTTTCAGATCGTTTTTATGTATGCATATATATCTTGTACTGACTTATTTGTCCTCATCGCAGCTTCTTCTTCCTCCTTATCAGACCGCATCCAAGAGTTATTGGCTGATGAGGATCCGGAAAAAGCCGTCATTTGCTCTGATCTTCATGGCTTCGTCTCTTTTTGGAACTCTATGGTCGATCGCATTCTCTTAAAAGGCTCACATTTTGAGAATTTTAAGAAACCGTTTGATCGTTATATGTCGGGCATCCGAGATGAAGGATATAACGACTTAGCCGATTCGATCGGCGTTTATTTGGTCGAGCTGAAGCAACACGTTGAACTTCTAAAGGATCTTCGCACTAAAGGCGTACCCTCCTACATCGCTTCTCATATGGACTTCAAGTTGCAGGCGTGGCACGATTCTCAGAAATCTGCTAACTCTGAACTTCAAAAGCTAAGAGCCCACAGTCATCAACTCAGGGTGCATGTTGCTAAGAGAACACAGGCTAAGGTCGATCTACGCCGAGACTTAGAGTCTAACCAAGCTGAAATAGACCGCCTAGAAGAACAACTTGCAAAAGCTAAGGATGCTCGTGAAATTTTGGAATCTGAGTTGACGAAGACAACTCAAATTGAAGAAAACTTGTTTCAGCGATTGAATGTTCAGGATAAGAGACTTGCTGAGAAGGAACAAGAGGTCGCTGAACTTCAGAGTGTTGACGAAGAAGCCTTCAAAGTTAAACTGACCGCTGAGCTTGAACAGGCTTACGCGATAGAGCTTTCAAAACTAGAAGATCAGATTCGTCAGTATAAACTTTTGTAATTAGAGAACATGTATTTTTTGTTTAAACATTTTCGATCAATATAACGAAGCCTTTTGCTCATTGAGATTTTATTATGATTACTCATTCTTGTTTAGAATAAATAACCATAATACTTATAGGATTTTTGGCAAATCCTCAGCCATCAATGGATTTGATATGCCTTTACCGATTGCCATTTGAATCGGGCTAGTACGTGAATTATCTAAGTCCGTTTCACGTATGACGTTGGGCTAAAAGACTTAGACTCTTTTAGACTTCAAACTACGGTATTGAATACATAGGCTATATGTGTTAGATGTAGACTTATCTCTAATAAGGGATAGAGATAACATCCCCCATGTGTTAATGACATGGATTTTGAAATGTGGGTAGGTAGCATTTTCTATGTATGAAAACGAACCCAAGTTTGTGAAGAAAAAAATTGAATATTCCAACTCTCAATCTCTTGTTTGTTGGTAGAGATAAACCCGGAATTGGAGGGGAATAATTTCATATTCCATCACCTGGTCTCTTGTTTGTTGGTAGAGATAAACCCAGAATTGGAGGGGAATAATCTCATATTCCGTCTCCTGGTCTCTTGTTTGTTGGTAGAGATAAACCCAGAATTAGAGGGGAATAATCTCATATTCCGTCTCCTGGTGGAAAGAAAACTCGAAGTGGGATCTCCACTTAGAGAATCTAACTTGGTTTGAATAATCCTAACTGTCATATGGTTTGATTATCCAATTTGTGGACCTCTCGTTCATGGAATGAATCGAGAGGGGATTTTGGTTTTGGTCCTAACTGTAGGAAGGTTTGACCAAGTAGGGGTTTTGAGATGATCCTAACTGTTTAAAGGTTTGATCACTCAATTTGTGGACCTCTCATTTATGGAATGAATCGAGAGGGGATTTTGGCTTTGGTCCTAACTGTAGTAAGGTTTGACCAAGTGATGAATAGGAGTAGGGTACAAATAACAATGAGTTTGTTGATTTGCACGAACTACTCGGTGGGAAATTTTGATTTCAAATATAAGAATTCGACATGAAATAATTTGTCAACTGATACAGACCGATGACCATTGGTCGATTTGATCGGTGGGGGTTTCATGGTATGGGGTTACGAATTATCAAGTTTCCCCTTCCATGATCGCATTACAGAGTTTTGTCATTAAATCTCATCTCAACAAAAGTAGTAAGAGATTCTTAATCATTTTTTTATCACGATTAAGAATAGACTATTCACATGATCAGTTTCTATTTAAGATAATCAACTGATAACGGGTTATCCTGAAATATCCGGTACAGGATTCTCTAGGAACTTTCCGTTTTACATAGGTTATCCTGAGCGTATTACGGGTAATACTTTTTCAGAAACTTCCCATTTATTGGCATCATTAATTTGCTGCCATCCTGAGTAATCAGGCGATATGCACCGTTTGAATAGACTGTTTCTATCACAAACGGCCCTTCCCATTCAGGTTCAAATTTTCCTTTCTTCTTGGAAGTAAGAATCATAGGTCTTCGAACATCAAGAACCAAATCTCCTTCTTTAAAACTTCGTCGTCGGATCCTTTTATCAAAAGCCCGAGAGATTCTAGCTTGATAAAACTCGATCTGTTATTGAGCCTCCAAGCGCTTTTCATCTAACATCTCTAACTCTTCGAGACGTTTCTGATGATGTTCTTTCGTCGTCATTCCCGTTGCGAGTGCGACACGGAGGGAAGGAATCTGTATTTCCAGTGGCAGAACAGCTTCACATCCATATGTTAAGGCATATGGGGTTGTTCCGGTTGGCGTACGGACAGTTGTACGATAAGCCCACAGGTCTTCGCCGAGTTTGTCATCCCAATCTCGCTTATTGGTTTTCACCAATTTTTCCAGAATTTTGATGATAGTCTTGTTAAAAGCTTCGGCCAATCCATTAGCTGTGGGATTATAAGCTGTCGATGAAACGTCCTTAATCCCAAATTTACCGTAGAATTTGATGAATGCATTGCTGACAAATTGAGGACCATTATCGTGTACTATTCGCCTGGGAACACCATACCGATATATGATATGGTGTTTGATAAACTTGATAACATCACTCGTCTTTACTTCTCTAAGTGGAACTGCTTCTGCCTATTTTGAGAAATAACCGGTGATTACCAAAATGAAACGGTCTCCTTTAACCGAAGGTGGGAAAATAGGACCTACGATATCCATGCCCCAAGTTTCAAATGGCCATGATGTTGCCGATGGGTGTAAATACTCAGGAGGCTGGTGCATATAATTCGCATGTAACTGACATACTTCACATCGTCGTGCGTAGTCGACTGCGTCTTTTACCATAGTTGGCCAATAATACCCGATTCTCCTAAGTCGGTCACAGAGTTTAGGACCGGGTTGATGTGCACCGCATATTCCATCATGTGCCTCTTTAAGTGCTTGTTCCGCTTCTTTGCCAGATAGACAACGGAGTAAAAGACCATCGTATGATCGTCGATACAACATTTGCGCTGTGGCGTTGTAATAAAATCTCGGCGCTCTTCGCCGAATGATTCCCTTTCTCTTACATCTTCAGGCAATATACCATGTAGGACGTAGTCGATAATGGAAAAACGCCAATCTCGAACTTCGGGTTCAACTCTTGTTGAGTATGCTTCCTTATCGTTCGAATCATAGATTGGAACAATAAGCTGGTGGGTCCTCACTGTAATTAATTGCTCCGTCTCGGGAGATTGAGCCAAGGATACCGACAATGCCGCCAATGCGTCTGCATACGCGTTCTGGAGACGTGGAACGTACTCGATGAAAAATCCTTCAAACGAGTTCGCCATTTCGATGGCCACCTGGTGGTATGGAATCAGGTCTCAATTTCTGACTTCATACTCTCCTCGTATTTGATTAATTACCAGTTGAGAATCCCCAAAAGCTTTAAGGTATTCGACCCCCAGCTCTTTGGCAAAATTGAGTCCAATTATCAATGCATTATACTCGGCCACGTTATTAGAGCATGGTTCGGTCAGTGAATATGCTCTAGGCAAGACATGCTTTTCCGGAGAAACTAAAACGACCCCCACTCCTGAGGAGATTTTAGAACGTCCGGGTGCACTCGCCACATTGGTTGCGCGGGACGCCCCATCGAAGTATAATTGCCACACTTGTTGGTGTGAGGTGGTATTAACTTCGTGAGTTTCATCTGGCAGATTGTCGTATAACTCGACCACATCCTTCGTAGGATTTTCCACCAGAAGATCGCAAATAGCTCGTCCTTTAACTGATTTTTGTTGTTTAAAGTACAAGTCGTATTGCGATAAGAGTAAAGCCCATCTGGCTAAACGCCAATTCATGGATGCCGGCTGGGTCATGAATACTCGGATAGGGTTTATGTTGGAAATAACATAAATTGTCTGTCCTACTAAATAATGTCACATTTTCTGAATTGCGAATACCAAGGCAAGGCATTCTTTCTCGATCATCGGATAACGAGATTCAGCTCCTATCAGTGTGCGACTTAGATAATATACCGCTTGTTCGTGACCGTTATCGTCGTCTTGTGCAAGTAATGCACTTAACGAGTGGCTCGTCGCTTTGACATAAATCAAAAACGGTCTGCCCGATTTTGGTGCAATGAGAATAGGTGGGTTCGCCAGATATGTTTTAATATCCTCGAACGCCTTTTGGCACGCTTCATCCCAAATGAACGACACGCCTTTCTTCGCGAGTTTAGAGAAAGTTGACATTTTCCGGACAGATTTGATATAAATCGACGGATATATGCCAATCGACCTTGCAATCCTCTGAGTTCTTTAAGATTTCTAGGAGGTTGCAGTTCATGTATCGCCTTCACTTTATCAGGATCGATATGAATACCTTTTGTGGTGACGACGAATCTAAGAAATTTACCGCTCGACATTCCGAGGAAGGATTTAGTTGGGTTCGTTTTTAGCTGATGGTTCCTCATAAGATTGAACATCGTCTTCAGATCTTTAATGTGGTCGTTTTTATCACGGCGCTTAACGACCAGGTCATCAACGTAGCATTCAACGGTCTTCCGAAGGTGTTCTTGAAAGATCTTCGTCATGGCTCGTTGGTACGTAGCACCGGCGTTCTTCAACCCGAACGGCATAACAGTATAACAAAAGACACCAAGGGGTGTTCTGAATGCTGTATGCTTTTCATCATCCGGATGCATCTTAATCTGATTATACCCTAAAAATCCATCCATAAATGACATTCTCTCAAACCCGCACGTATTGTCAATGATGACGTCTGTAATGGGTAGAGGAAAATCGTCTTTAGGACAGGCGGTATTCAGATCTCTGAAGTCAATACAAATTCTAATTTTCCCATTCTTCTTAAGAACTGGAATGATATTGGCTAACCAATCAGGGTGTTGTTCTTCTCTGAAAAAACCTGAATCGATTAACTTCTTGACTTCATCTTCTATTGCCTCCATAATTTGCGGACGAAACCGTCTTTGTTGTTGCTTGACAGGTTTAGCATCCGATTTTATATTAAGGCTTTGCATTGCTACATTTGGATCGAGTCCCGGCATATCTTCGTAATTCCAAGCGAAAACGTTGATATACTCTTTAACGAGGGTGATTAGTTCCTCTTTTTCATCCGGTGGAAGATCACCGCTGATAAATATAGGTTTCGGATTAGCTTCGTCACCCATATTAACTTGGACCACTTTATCCTTAGTAGGAGGCTCTCTTTGTTCAAATCGATCGCCATATTGGATGTTCATGTAATGCATCCATGGGTCTTCCCAAATAGGCAACTGATCGTCCTCTTCAGTTGTGGAAGGATCAATTATCGCCATGTTCGACATTAGGGCTTTGAATCTCTCTCCAATGCTCGTGTCAGAATCCCACATTGAAGTATCGGATGAATGCCCGCTTTCATTTCTCAGTTGGCTAATGATTTGCTAGCAATATTCGTCATCAGATGACGAAGCATAACCTAGACCTCTATTATGACTATAATAATTATCCGGTTTTCCTTTTGGTGCATAAGTAGAACGGGGTGGAACCCTGACTCCTTGACCAAAATAAAGACCTTCACCGAGCGAGAGGTCATAGCCTTGCCTCGTCATGTAATCATTTGCTTGTGAACTATACCGAGAGAAATGCCACCCAGGCTTTTCATCATCTGAGTTGCTATCCAAGAAAAGATCAGGAGCTGGGGATGGATCCCCTTTTCCAAAGATTATTTCTTTCTCACCCCCTATCTTTGCGGGTAGGATCACCGTTGTCCCGATTGAATTTTTCAGATATTTCGTCGTTGTGCAAGACGAGCGAATTGGCATGTGTAGGTTAGGATCATCATACAATTCATGCATAACATTATCAAGACAAGGCGAGTACTCTAAATCATCCTTTATTATTTCATCGGCAAGTTGCCAGTTACAACTTTCGTCCGACAATTCATCACCGTCAAGATCGATTACAAGAGGTTCAATGTCATTTAGTACAAGACCTTCACTATAATCGAGCCCAGCTTTGGTATCAGCTTCTTCTCCGCTGTCCGTGCCATGGGCCGATGGTTCAGTATCGGACTCAGCACCATACAGAAGGGAGTCAGTAAAGTAATTTTCTAACCCCTTGAATGGTTGCTTATCCGCGACCACCGTCTTGACCTCCTCATTAGTTTCGACATACTTCAAACACTGATGGAGGGTAGAGGGAACTATAAGATTACCGTGGATCCATGGACGACCCAACAGTAAGTTATAGGAAGTCTCCGCATCGATCACATAGCAGGTGACTTCAGATTTCAAATCTCCGAGTTGACACTTCACCCGGATTTTTCCCAACGGTCTTGAGCCACTAGTATTGAACCCGTAGATGACCGTTCCTGTGGAGGCTAACTTGCTGGCGGGAATTCCGAGATGGTACATCAACCGAAGTGGCATGATTGTAACAGCGGAACCCGGATCGACTTGAATCCGGTTGACAATGCTCGAACCGATATATCCAGTAAAGTATAACGGTCTGTCATGCTTCGAATTCCTGACTTGCATATCTTCTTTTGTGAAAGCTATGTAAGGAAATTTGGTGGCTGCTAGATTGCAGTGCTGCACTGATGACTTTGGCTCTTCAGGAGTTGGCTTGATCTGAGTGAGGAATACTTCAGAATCAGCCAAAGCTTCTTGTAAAGCTTCTCTAGTTTCTTTCGAGAGGCGTAACAACTCGTATAGCGTGATCCTTGCTGGGATATTTGCTAACTGAGTCATGACGTCGAAGCGGTATGGAGTGTTTGAGCTTTCCGGTTTGTCTCGTCCAATCGGCCGATTGAAACGAGGCTGCTTCGGAAGTTGAACTTCTTTAGGTTGAGGTTCCTTCTCTTTTTGCTTAACAACTTTCTGTGGCTTCTCAGTTGCTATGGGTGGGGTCGCAACCACCCCCAGTTCTGCAAGAGTTTTACCGTTTGGATTGGAAGTTTTAGGGTACTGGTAATGGTATTCGTTTCCACGCCTTGTAGCGAAAACTTCCTGCTCTTCATCAGAAAGTGGTAAAGCTGCTATCTCCTCGTCGTCTTTCTCAGGAATCGACGAGGCTCCGTAACAGGACTTCTCTTTTCCCTTGCATTTTGATTTCTTCTTCGACGTGGATGTCATCCACTGTTCATCTTCAAGCAAATCCGGATGAACCCAAAGGATTTCGCCGTTAGGGGTCGTGTGTGACACTAGTCCTTTTTGGCGCTGTCCATGAGGGTCATCGTTGATGGTTTGCATCTTAACCTTTGACACTGGTTCGGCTTGAAACCAGGACAAAGGAACCGATCCAAAGCTAATAGAGACCGCGTTTGCACCCACCTTCTTCTCTTTTGGCTTTAGCGTCATAATACCAACATCAATTAAGGTTTGTATTTTGTCTTTTAAGACATAACACGCCTTAGTGGGATGGTGGACCCTCCTGTGATATGCACAGTATTTTGGATCATTGGTCTTCTTCGCTTCTTCTTGGTTCGTGACCGGTGGAAGCTTGATCTTATTATTATCCAGCAGGTATTTGAAGATAACCGAAACTTTATCATCTTTGAAGGAATATTCCTTTGGGAATCTAGGCTCAGAAGTCTTAAACTGTTTCTGCGGCTGTTGATTCTGATTCGGCGCCAACTGGAACGACGACTGCTGCGGTTGTTGTTGCGGAGGCTGTTGTGACGTTTGATGCGCGTCCACAGCGGCTCCCGACCCTCTTCCTCTGCCTCGAGAATTAAAGTTCTGTTTTTAATTTTGATTATTGGTTGATGGCTGACCCCTCTCTAAATTCCTTCTCTTGAGAAACCGTTCAGCTTGTTCACCTCTAACCTTCAACTCTTTCTAGGTTTTAGAGGGTACAACTCCCATAACCTCTAATACATCCAATGACCAGTTATTATGATATGTCTGTAGGATGAATTCTTCGGTGAGTGGATCTCGACAATTCACCGCTTTGTTCCAGAACCGTTTGACAAAAACGTCAACCGACTCCCCATTCTTCTGCTTTTCATCCAACAACGTGCCAATGGAGACCTCCGTGTCGTCGTTGAAGAAATTGGTGAGGAACAGTTCTTCCATATCTCCCCAGCTAGTGATGCTTCCGGGTTTCAGGCATCGGTACCAATCGAAGGTAGGCCCACGGAGGGTTCCTACGAATGACCGAACCATCAGGGCTTCATTTCCTGATATTGCGCCGAGATGTGACTTGAAATAAATCAAGTGCTGAGTTGGTGAACCCCTGCCATCAAAAGGAGTAAAGTTAATCAAATTAAATTTTGGGGGATAAGGAATCAAATCCCACTCTCTCGGGTATGGGTATGGAATGACCGTCTTCTTCACTTCTTGGGCCGTCATCAGTGCATTGACCTTGCTCTCGAGATCCTACATCTTCTTGTCTTCTTCCTCATCTTTCTTTAAGTAGATTTGAGGAGGTTGGGTGGCCGATCTTGATGGACCACTTTCAGAATCGTCTTTGTCGGGAGGAGGATCAGCGAAGATAGTCTCGTCCTCTTTACCCTCGTCTACAGTTATACGCACAGGTTTAGCGTTATGTTGGCTGGACTCTGCCTTCTGACCAGATTCCAATTGGTGTTGTTGAGCTTGCAAATCCCTCATCTGCTGCATCGTCAATTTCATCTCCGTTTTGATCTCAGCTCTTATCTTCTCGCGTTGTTTGGCTAACGCTTCCTGAAGTATCTGAGCCAATTGATCTGGCGTGATGGCGAATGATTCTCTGGCTCGCCCAACACTAGATGTGGTGCTGTCTAAAGCAATGGCAGAACAAGTATCTGACAATTCTTCATCCGACGACAATCCTTCGTGCATTTTTTTTTAATCTCGGCGTCGGTTGGCCCTTCGTTGCAACCGCGCCATTCTTTGAGAAAGACCCTGCTCAACTCTTCCTTCTGAAGAGAAATCAGGGTCAGGGTTGACCAAATGCTGTTTTCCTCTACCAGTCATATTAACGGTGACCTCAGGGAATTCATCTTGCCGCACTGCAGTTTTCTTCTGGTTGAAACGTTTCACTTTAGATTTTGAAGCTTCGGTCGAAAGTCTCTGAAATACGAAAACTCATTTTGCTTTAGTTTGTGAGCAACCGCATTCCGTCAACACTGCCTTGATGAGTCTCTTACATGCGCAATGCGATTCATCTTCTCGGACAATTCTCTTTCTCGAGTTACTGTTTTGATAGTACAGCTCATCACTACCGTGATTTGAGCAACCTATCTTTGGTTTGTGAACCTTGTTAACATGCACAGAACGACCCAGTCGTCGCTTCTGGGCGATCCAAAGTTAAATTTTTAAATACACCCCCTTGCGGGTGCGGAGTCTTCATAGGTCCTAAACGGTCATGAACTGATATTCTCTCGTTTTGGACCGGGTTAATTCTGACAGGAGGGTGTTTACGACCCCCTGTATAGGAAACCACTAAGGGTTTATTTGCCGGACTTGGATTTTCTTTGACCGGTTTTTTGCCTCGATCGTCGACCGAGGAACCAAGGCGATCTGCCATGGTGATCTTGAACTTAGATAAATCTGGGCTAACCCAGGGCTTCACTGATGATGCAGTAGACGGGCCCGGAACAGATGCTTGCGGCGTCTTTGGCATCCAAACCTTACGGTTCTTTGGTGGCTTTTCAGACACCAATTCCTTTTTGATTGCTTGTTTTTGTTGACGAAGAGCGCGGGCACAAGCGGCCTTCACCTTTCGCCTCTGTATCCGTTCCTTCAGGGTTGAACGGGCCCTTTTGACGAGGGTCCATTCCTCCATCGTAAGTTGTGCAAAAATATGATTGTTTTGCCGTTAGGGCAACTGAGTCATTTTCTGTTTCCTCGACTCTAGGTCCGCATAGTAGTGGACCCCGTCGGTTTGTTGCATGGCCTTAGCCAATTGTCGAGCACGGCGCTGGCGCTGTCTCTGACGAGCCCTCTTCGTCAGCACCGGTGAGCAATTCATCGACGACTCCTGAATGGGTGCGGAGTCTTTTGGAGCAGGGATGTTGCAGACAGGGCCCTTAGCAGCTATCGGGCATGAAGCTTCACCTGCAGCCTTCAGAGGTGTTGCAGACTTGGAAATTTTCTTGGAAGAAGAAATCCTCCTGCACTTACGCGGCGAGGAATATTTTGAAGACGAGGATGGCATGTACTCCTCGAATTTTGCTTGATCGAACTCGTATTCGATCTCCTCAGTGATAATGATCTTGATCGGTTGCGACACCGTGGTCTCGGCAGCGAGGCCGCTAGCTCCCACTGTGGTCGCCAGTTTGTTTTCAGTGAAAGTTGTTTCTATTGTTGATTCCATTAAACTTCAATCGTTTACAGAAAATTACAATGAAAAT
>BQKN01024643.1:0-12447 GCA_022839385.1 Asparagus kiusianus
TAGATTTGTGGGAGGATGATCCCTATAGCTGAACACCGATGGATCTCGCGAAATTCCACCAAAAATCCTTCGAAATGCCCTAAAAACATCAAAATCCGAGCTAGGGTTTAGAGGGGAGAGAGAGAGGGTGGCTGAGGCTATTAGGGTTCAATTGAGGGTTCTGAGAGCTTCAAAACGAGCATATATACATAGGGTAACAATCGGGTTTGGTATAAACAAAACCCGACCCGAAACAGAACTAACAGAACCAGATTCGCTACGCGGTCGACCGCAGAGACCACAGCGGTCGACTGCGCAGAGTTCTGGGTCATTGTCAGATTGGGGTTCGGTAAAAAGGTTGTAACTTTCTCATACGATTTCAGAATGAGGTGATCTAATATTCGTTGGAAAGCTATTGAAGAGACCTACAACTTTGATATTATACATTTTTTCAGATTCTAACTGAAACAGTATGTAAAACATAAAAACTCTCAACTGGTCAAAATTTTCAGATTCTCACTATTTGCCTTTGTGCATGTTTTGTGTATTTACACTCGTATATTCATAAATATACATTGAATTGATCTCAAATCAATTCCTATCATACTCAAACATAAAAATACATTATTTTCATCATATAACATATTTATAATTATTTATCACACTATATTTAAATTTTCGGGGTTTTACATTTTCAAGGTTCTTGTCCCATCGTTTCGCGACTACCCTCTCTTTGTATCTCTCATCTATCCTCGTATCGATCGTTATTATATGTGTTATTATTTTTACAACTATATTTTCTTTCATTTGATTTATATATTATTTGATTGTATTAATTTTTGTATTATTTATTACATATTTTATGTATCACATACGATGTTATTGTATGTTTTCATTTGTTTATAAATCTACTTTATCTTCCATAGTTCATGTTTTATGTATTATACATTTTATTTATGTGTATTACGTTGATTGTATTTATGTGATTTTTGACTATTTCACAATATGCTACTATGTCTAAATTGATTTTATATAGTGATTATTATTGTTGTTGAATCTTGTTTATCCCTTTTGCTTTTATATTTTTTATTTTTATACCTTAATTTTATTTGTGTTTCTTTGAACCTAATTATGATTTGGTATTATTTACTTTGTGTTATATAACTGTTTGTATGCTAGTAATTATATGTATCGTTTCATTCTGCTATTGATTATTATTATGATTTGTCTCTGTTTGTTTGTCTATATGTATTGATATTTTTCTATCTATGTTTATTTCTTAATGTTATTTCAATTGTGATTATGTATGCTCTATATACCTTATTATAATCTTTATTATCTATCTGCCTGATTGTTCTGTATTCTTGTTTTATGTCTTGTGCCTTTCTAGTAATATTACGTAATTCTCGTGTTTAGTATATTTTAGTCATTTACATAATCATTGTCTACTATTGTATATTATAATATAAGTGCATTATTAACTTGCTAGCTTGTTTTATTACGTATAAAGTAGTTTCATTTAGTATATTTTATTTCATACTTTACTTCCAATTACATGTATCATTATTGTTTGATTTAATTTATCAATCATTTCATCCTTCTTAGTTTTGTTTATGTTTTGCTTACTTATTTTCTATATACAATTTCTTATTAATTCTAATACTTACTTTTTATTTTGTTCTTTGTTCAGGTTAGTCTGCTTCGTTTATTTAGTCATAATATTTATATAAAGTGTGTGTTTTTAATAATTATTATTGTGATATACGACTATAATTATTCATTTTGTTTTTGATATGATATACTACGTATAATTCATTTTCTTTTATGTTGTTGTGTCATATCACATTGTCCTTCCATGACTATCTGCTTTGTATTGTTTTGTATATCATATCTTTTTGTTTATGTTCAATTACCTTCTAATATTCCACTTGCATCGTGTTGCTTATTACATAATTATATTGTGTGTCGCATTCTAATTTCTGTGTATACAATTTGTAAATTCCTAATGTTGTGTAATGAATTATTTGTTGCTAAATTTTGTATACTGCTTTACATGATTATTTGATTGTATAATTATTTTAATAATTGTGTTTAGCTATTTATACTAGACTGTCTTTATATCTTTTCTATGTTTTAGACTACTTTTTATCATTCCATCAATTAAATATGTTTTCTTTTATTTGTGTCTATTTTGTATGTATTATTATTCTAATTCCTTTATGATTGCTTTTCCTGTTATCCTTGATTTATACTTATTATTATATTATTCTATTTTGTTATATGATCCTGTTGTTTTTCGCTCGTTACTCGTTTTTGTTGATT
Source organism: Asparagus kiusianus (assembly GCA_022839385.1). Classification (NCBI taxonomy): domain Eukaryota; kingdom Viridiplantae; phylum Streptophyta; class Magnoliopsida; order Asparagales; family Asparagaceae; genus Asparagus; species Asparagus kiusianus. Next base: position 2,302 of record BQKN01024643.1, read on the forward strand.
TTGTATCTTACATTGTGTTTTTAATATCTTTAGTTTGAACCTGTATTGATTATGTTTTTCATAATTAAATTTCTTTTTGTTTTTGATTAACCATTGTTATACCCTGCTAATATGATTTGTTTAACCTGTTATGTATTTTAGATTTTTCGTTTTTCTTATTATGTTGTTTATGTTTCTGTCTATTTCTATTGTGTTTGACTTATTTTTGTGTTTGCTTTAGATTTATTTTCTTACTTGACTTTATTCTTACTTAATATGTTTCTGTTTTATTTCTATGAATACTTGTATATTATCTGTATGATTCACTCTATATGATTGTTTATTTATATTATACCTATTTGTTTTGATTCTATATTATTGCTTATCTTATACTTCATACTGATTAGATTGCTTATATATATTTACAAGTACTGTATAACGAGTTCCCATAGTTAAATATGTTTGTATCATAGTATCAATTTGGACTTTGTTACGAGTGTGGGATGCGATAGCGATATCTCAGCTGTCACATCTGGTATATTATTTTGTGTCGTTCTTGTCTTACATTCCCCTTTGCTTAAGGAGATACAGTTTATTTTAAATTCTTCTCTATATGTGATGAGGTGAGTCTCTCTATTCATATCTCTGTCCTTGGGTTCTTTTAATTCCGAGGACGGAATTTGTTTTAAGGGGGTAGAATGTAAGGACCATGAATTTTTTATATTAGTTAAAATAATTTTTTGGTATTTTAAAATATTTAATTATTATTTTTAAAAAGAGTACTTATATTTTTTGATTTTCTAGGATTTTCTATGATTTAAAAATATGATTTGATACTTATTAAATGATATTAATATTTATAAATTAATTTTATTCGGTAAAAATTTATGGAATTTATCTGTTGCGTTATCGATGCTGTTACATGTTATTTTGAATAATACGTTTTATTATTTTTATTATTACGTATATTTTCGTATAATACTTTGTATTATTAATTACATATCTTTGATATAAATTGTTGTATTATTTCAACTATTACATATTATCTGTCGTATTAGTATAACTAGTACGTTTTACTGTGTATATAATTATTCCATAATTATTTGATTTTAAATGTAAGTAAATATAATTTTTATTATTAATTATTCTCGTTTAATTGTATAATATGTGTATATTTTGATTATTTCATATCAACTATTGTATTAGCACAACATATACGTTTTAATTGTAGATAATTATTCTATAATTAGTTTAATTTTTAAATACCTGTAATTATTTATTTTAATTATTTTTGTTTTGAAAACCCTAAATTTTCCTTATATATATGTTTATTTAGGTTTTTTCTCTCTCTCTCTCTCTCTCTCCCTCTCTCGTTTTCAACCTCAAGACCCGCCGCCTCGCTTTCTCTCTCCTCTCTTTTTCTCAAACTCGACATGGCCGACCACCTCCTTTTACACCGCCGTCCAAACCCCCTCCTTCATCGTCTGCCTGAACCCGAGCTCGCGCCGCCCCATCTCGCCGTGGCCACCGCCGACGAGCTCTAGCCACCCGCCTCCGCCTGCTCATCTCTCTCCCCCTCTCGTCCAAGCTCCGACCACACCCGCGCGCCGCCCAACCCCCTTCGTCGGCCCCTGTAGCCAGTCGCACCACCACCTCCGACCCCTTAGCCCCCAACTCCGCTGCTGTTCACCACCAGACCCGAACTCCTCTTCGCCGCCGACTGCAGTGCCTCCTCGAGCTCCCCGATGCGACGCCATCTACCAGCCCAAAGCCACCTCACCTCAGCCCTCCGCAGCCCACACCCTCTAGTCCGTCGCCGTCCCTCAGCGCCACCACAACCTCCTCAGCCTTGAGATCCACCCCGACCAGCCCCTCTCGTTGACGACAGCCCCGTAGCCACGCTGAGATCCTCGTCGCCGACGTCGCCCGTTGCCTCCCCACGAGATCAACCTCGTCATCCGCCATTAAGATCCGATCAGATTCGCCCACCTTAGTGTCATCGCACGCCACCTGTTTGATCATATGCCAACGCATATCTAGTTGGAGAACCACCACTTTCTAGCTGCCAGCAAGCCCATCGGAGCCCCGAGACATTCTAACGACACCCCGAGGCAAGATCCCGAACCTTGATTATTTTATTTTAATTCTTAGTTTTATCATAAATTATCATGTGACTCGCAATTCAATTTCTAGATCTGTTATGAGTTAATTAATTAGATTAGTCTGTGACATATTATTATCTGCGTGGGATTGCTTAACATGAATAGATGTGTTGAAGCTAATTGTTATCACTTAGTTGTTACCCAATAGGAGAGACTGTACATGAAGACGACTTCTGTTAAAAGTATGATTTGTAAGCGTGCTTCAAAGCATGGCTATACTCGATCGACATCGATATCCCGATGTGAGGAGTCCCGAGTTCCCTCGATATCGATATCTCGGTATGAGGTTTCCTTGATTATTACTATTATAGCATTGACTAGACAATGCACTCTTGATCGGACGTGTTGTGAGTCACGGTTATGTTCATAGTTTTACAGAAGTTGTTCCACGGTAACTCTGTGGCTAGTGCACAATATTTCATGTACAGTTACGTAATTAATATAAAAAATATGGGGTTATAAAGGAGAATTGGACGGAGAATATAGCATGTGTATATAAACAGGCACATCCTTTTCTTGTTATCGTGATATCGTGAGTGTTATGTACATGGGCCAGAGGGCCAATACTTGACTTGAAGGCGGCCCCCGGACAACTTTACGGGGACCCGATTATATACTTCAAAATATTCTTTCCCAATTCAAATAACATGTAAAAACAAGAATTATATGCTTACGTGCTTTATGGAGGAGCTTGTTAGTTTTGTTGAGATGTAGATTAGTATTGTTCTTTTCATACATAGATTGAGATTAATATTTAATTTTTTATAATTTGAGACATATGGTATATACATGAGGGTTTTCTTGTTTGGATTATTTCGCTCGACGTACTATGTCTCATGTTGTAGATTTTTAGGTATTAATTCCATCTATTGTATACCCTTGTTACTTGGATGATTAGACTGATCGTTAGCTACATAATCTCGTTACCTGATCAATTTTGGATGTTTTATGTTATTATGATTTAGTAGTGTTTTCATGTTGATTTGTGATTTGTAGTTGTACGTTCTTTTGTTGTTTCTTTTATCATATCGATTTCCGCATTGGATTTCCGTTCGTTCTATTTTCTTTGTGGGGTCGGGTCTTATCGTGTGCATACACGCTGACGTACACCTGTTTTCTCTAGTGTACGTCAGACTTAGAGAAAGAATAGGTTCAGCAGGAGTCAGAAGATTCTCAGCAGGAGTGCCTTGTAGACGGAACAAAAGAAGAAGCCGAAGTCTTGTCGTCTCTTTTGTTATATGCTGGTCATTGTTTACTTTTGTAGTTCTTTTTATATCTGTTGATCGATGTATCTTTGTACCTCTTCAGCATTCATTTGTTCAGTTTTGTATAAGGGCATGTTGACCCAAATATTATGTCTCGGATGTTATCTCATTTGTGATATGTATTATCTTATTTTGTGTTATTCATTATATTCTTGCTGATTATGATCGGGGACCTGTGACTTCGCATTGTTTTTATTTCCAAACGCTTAGCGTATTGGATTGAGAAGAAAAGAAAAAGGAAAAAAATAATAGTGTATATTTCTTTTCAATCTAATACGTCGCGGGCTTGTTCATGTTCCGATTCCTGGGCATTTTGGGAAGCGGGGCGTGACAGAAATGAAGAATCTTTCTAGCCTTGCCAAGATAGGTGTGCATCTCATGTTAGACCAAGTAAATTTCCTACCATTAAGAGGCATGTCCATCAAAGATGGGGAGTCTACCAGATTTTTAAAATGGTACATGTCTTTAAGGGAAGCTGACCTACTGCTCCTCTCCTGGGCCGAGAGGGTGACATTGAAGTCTCCAAATAGGGCCTAAGGGAGGGGAAACATTTGGTGGATTCTATTAATCTCCCACCAACAGACTTCCCTATCCATCCTATTAGTAGGGGCATACATGGTAGTAGCAAGGAAGGTCCAATTGAGAATCCTATGGTGGAAGACGGCTGAGACCGAGAAGATACCTATGTAAAAGTTAATGCGGTCCAAGATGGAGTTATTCCAACCTAATAGCACACACCCTCTAGATTTCATAGCTAATAAATGAAGCCAAGATGAGATCCTCAGGCCACCAATGCTCTTGAGGACTACAGGTCTAATGGAGCTAAGTTTTGATTCCTGGATACCTTTGATGTCAGCGGCAGCTAAGAGGACATTGTCTATGACTAATCTTCTCTTAATGGGGTCATTAAGACCTCTCACATTTCATTAACCAAAAATCATCAGAGATAGAAAAAGGGGAGCAACGCTAAGGGTGAGCGGAGGGGATCTAGGAGGCTAACCATACTCTCTCCATTTCTAGGGCTCTGAGATGGGCCAACTCCTTAGGGGGAATAGGGTCTTTGGCCCCGCAATTAGATAGAATGGTCACTCATGCGCCGTCTTGCTTATTATTAATAGGGAGAGAGACAAAGACTGAGGACGAGGACTTACTATACTTGGAGGAAGAAGCCAGTGATCTCGAAGCTTCTAGGTGCCTCATGTAGGCTTTGTGCACCATGGACTTGTACATAACCTTCTCTTTGCTAACCGGTCTCTTCTTACAGCCTAGAGCCATGTGCTAGAAACCAGGAGGGACTGAAGAAGACCTGGCTTTGGAGGACCTGCTGGGAGAGCCGGAGAAGGAGATGGCTATAGAGGGAGCTTAGGTCATGGGGAGAGCCCGATGAAAGGTGGACCCCCCCCACACACACCCTTGGGCCTGGAGAAACCTCTGCCAGAGGTCTCTCTCCACCATCATGTGCCTACCGTCCTAAGTCACCTCAAACAACTCTAAGTCAACACAAGTTGGTTGTGCAATCTAGGTCCCCAAATTAATATGATTGGACCCCTGAACTCTCTCTGATAATCCTACCTCTTTTGAAATGGGAGGGGAAAGGACAGAATTGCCCTTGCCCTTCAAAAGCGTGACCTCCTCTTTCGGCAACCTCTGGCAATGACGGCTAGGGGAAGCTTGGTTAACTGCCTCGTTATGATCACCCTTGTCTACCTAACCTGATTCCGATGAGGTATTACCCTCCTACTTCACTTGGTGCTCCTAGACCTCCTGCTTGTCAAAAGCCCTCTCTAAGATAGGCTTACCAATTACCTGAACCTGAGTGACTGTGTAGCCTTCTATTAGGTTGTCATCAATAGGAGAGATATAATGAAACCTAATCCTCTTAGGGACGTACGATAAATCACTAATCTTGAGTAGAACCTTGCAGTCTCTGAAGTTGTCATGGAAAGCAACGTCGTTGGAGCTCATAATGCATTCGCCGATACCTTCGAACAACGATTGTAGAAACTCCTAATCCCAGAGGTGGTATGGGAGTTTATAGGGGTGAATCCACTTAAGGAAGGGCTTGGGGAGAGTGGAAAGGCTGAGATCCTTCCTTCATCGGAGGAATCTACCCTTGAAGGAGCTCATGTCTATCAACTTGAGCTCGAGAGCTTGATCTAGAAGGTCAGCTGAAGGAAATTGAACTATGAAGCTTGTACCCGCTGCCTACTTGATTTGATGGGGCCATGATGGGACGTTGAAGTGGTAGGTGAGCATATCTCTGAGCTCCTGGATCGAAGGATGGCCTACCGCCAGGTAGAAGATGGCAAAGGAAGAGAGCTCTTCAATGAAGTTGGTGGTGTTGGCAGGGATGGTAAGCACTCGAGGAGGGACGCTAGATCTCGAACCATGAGGGTAGTCCCGAGAGATATGCCCTGAGCCATGGTAGGAGAAGCAGATGAAATCACCGTGGGAGCAATCCTTAGCCATGTGAAAGGGTTTATGACAGAAGAAGCACTTGAAGGGTTTAGGAGGCTGATTGGTGAGGAAGGCCTTAGGGAGAAGCCTCTGTTTTTTACGATTGGTAACTAAAGTCCAACCGGGCTCTGAAGAAGGAAATGATTGAAAAGATGGAAGGGGCGGATGCCTTTGGAAGAAGACGAGGGGTTGTGGCAAAGATGACGATGATGAGTGGTTCGAGGGAAGAAGGAGGAAAATGGTTTAGGAAAAGAGGGGAACCTAACCGTCCGTCCTGTCTTGAGAACAGATGAAGGGATGATGGTGCTTGGCGTGCGGGTAGTGGGAATAGTGGGGGTGATGAGATTTAGCTTACTGGTAGCTATAGGGATACAAAATTGCTTACTCTCTGGGTGATCGGCGATTTGTCTGCCTGCTGCTCTCTTGCTGCTCACCATCCTGATCTCTACCTCATTAGAAATTGACCTCATCAATGAGTTGAATACACCAACCAGTAATCCTCCTCTACAACACTAGTAACGAGAGAAACAATCCACCAAGACAGACAAGTAAAATCTCCACAAGAATACCCAACAATAACACAAAGAGAAGAAGATGGTTACCATGCGTTGCTTGCCACAAGCTCACACTGGGTGAAAATACCTTCTCCTCCTTTCTTTTCCCCTTGCCAAAGAGCCTTGATCCACACACAAAATCTTCTACCAAAACCTCCCCTTGTTCCTACTTTTCCTTGTCAAACCCTAGAAGGAAGCAACATTGGAGATAGATATGAAAAAATGACCCAAAACTAGGCCACATTAGTGGCGATACCTCACCCACATTTTCAAACCCTTCTATTTCTAATATAGCGTATAGAAATAAGAGAGAATAGGCCAAACTATAGGGGGGCTAAACCATATCTATATTCGAGGAAATATATGTAACAGTATCAATTAGGATACATATATTTTTACTCAAATCTATAACCGATAAAATTTAATTACGGATATGGTTTTGTAGGGAAATATCCAGATCCCGTATCCAAAATGTTCAAACGCATATTAGTTATATTATTGTGATAGTTTTAATTCTTAGATTATGGATCTAAAGTTAATTTTGATTATCATGATGTCTAATCTGAACTTTTCAGATATAGCGAACATATTAATGAACTCTTTTGCATCACATAAACTATATTTTTTTAATGCTATCAACTTTTCTCATATCGGCTTGTATCAACTACATGCATATCTTCTTATATATCCTCTTGTATATCCATATCCATATCCAATTTTAGCAGACATGGATATAAATTTTTCTTACCGAGGTATATCTGTATCGGTATCCATATTTGTACCCCTAGATATGGATATGATAACTATCATATCCAAGTCGTATCCGAACCGAATGCACCCCTAAGGCCCAACCCATATATACCCACATGGGCTTCAAAATATTAGTTATTTAATAAAATAATACATCAAAATATCCCAATTTCTTCACGTTTCTCCCAAAATTAAGAATGAGTAATTTTTAGAGGTTGAGACAAAAAGTATATATAGAAGTGGGATAATTTTGGAAAAAATGGAGGTAATTGTTTAATTTCATTGTCCCAATGAATAAAACCTTAAAGTGAAATCTCAATCCCGTTGTCCTAGTGAATAACACTATAAAATAAAATTCCAAAAATTATCTCACTGATCCTAAAATTAAATCAACTAATAATGCTACATTGTGCGAACTAACTCAAACCATTACATCGCTGTCAATTTTAAGAAACTCCACTTTAATTTGTAGCTGTTGGGATTTGAACCTGTGTTGTTCTGATACCATCTTAAAGCCTCTTAAATCATTACATCAAAACTCCAAAACTCTCAAGTTGTGGTAAGGGTGAAGAATAATTGTTGACACGCCCACTCGCCACAGAAGCAAATCACCTCGTGAGAAAGCTCTGGATTTTGTTTTTCACAAAACTCAAGCCAACCTCGATGTTCCTATTTTGATATGAAACAAGAACAGAAGTGAAATATCTCAGTGATGATAGATATACACTCTTCCTAATATCAGATCTAGATCTGAATATTAAGGAAACCAGCCAACACAAGCAATAGCCAATACATAATAAAATAATAAAGAAGACAAGAGATTTACGTGGTTCGACAAACTTTCCTACGTCCACAGGAGGGGGTGAAGGGAGATTCTACTATAATGGAGAACACCGACGACTTGTACAACCAGCAAGCTCATTCCAAAGAGATGTGGCTTTGATTTTACCTAAGAGAAGATGACCTCTTTCTTGTACAATCACTCCAAGTTCTCTATATTTTCTCTCCTCAAGATCTCACCTTTTAGATCTGAAAAACTCTATTAAAACTCTCTGCTGCAGCCGGCAAACCCCCCCCTTTTGAAACCCTAGGATGAGATTCCTATTTATACCAAGAAACCAAGGCCTAAAAACAATCTAAAAAAGATTCGCACCGATATGGAAAACCCGCTCCGAGACACCCTGAGGTGTCTTGGGTGCCTGCCCGTGAGTCACCCTTTGGTATCTCGTGGTGTCCGCACGCCACACCGATGAGACACCCTTTGGTGTCTCACAGTGTCTCTGCGCCACTGTTCACATTCTCTACCTCGTATATCATTTGATAAACCTCAAATTTTGGAAGAACACTAGAAGAATGCTGCGAGCATCACAAGAGAGATCTGAAATACTAAATCAGGCCAAAACCAGCTGCACCATTATACAATAGATGCCTACGTACCCTCTGACTGGGATCAAGCTAACAATAGTTTTTTAAAAAAATTCTCTATATAGTCTCCACCCCACCCCATCACTGCTCCGAAGGGCCATGCCCTCTTGGGCAAATCAACACGGGCCGATATGAAGCAAATCTAAGCAATGTTGAAACTTGCTACTTGACACCACCTTGGTCAACATGTCCGCGAGATTCTCATTTGTGTGCACCTTCATGAGAGAAGTATCACCTTCCTCTATGATATCCTGTACAAAATGATACCTGATATCGATATGCTTGGTACGAGCATGATGAACTTAATTCTTAGCTAAATGAATCGCACACTGGCTATCGCACCACAAGTTCACACACTCCTGCTTAATCCCTAAATTATCTAGAAGACCCCACAACCATAATGCTTCCTCCACTCCCTCTGCCATGGCTATGTACTCAGCCTCTATAGTAGAAAATGTTACTATAACCTGTAACATCGATCGCCAACTAACTGGAGCACCATGTATCCTAGATACATAACCAGTAGTAGATCGTCATCTGTCTAGATCGTCCGCATAATACGAGTCTATAAACCCATCAAACTTACACATATCTCCACCAAAATATAAACCCGTATCAGCGGTACCCTTCAAGTACCTCAGGTCCCATTTTACTGCTTCCCAATGTGCCATTCCCGGATTCTCCATGAACCTACTATTAACACTGACTGCTTATGAAATATCTAGACGTGTACACACCATTGTGTACATCAAACTGTCAACTAGGCTAGCATAAGGTACACCTTGAAATTGATCTGAAACAAAATAAAATTACCCTTGGGGGGGGAGGGGTGAATAGAGTATACGCTAATCTAATCCGATATCAATGCAAAATTAAAAAAACTTAGTAACAATTATCCTAGCAATTTTGATATACAAAAAATTATATGCAAGCATATGTAATTAAAATAAGGGTGATATAAACATAAGATAATAGCGATATAGAAAGCAATAAGCAATGAGCATAAATAATATGCTAAGAAAAACTCAAACACTCAATATGATCACAGAGCTTGGTCACCCTCGACCTATGTCTCTGCTCCTCACTCATGAGGAGAATCTCCACTATCACAAACGGTTTTTAACGTTCACCAAATATATTTACAAGTCACACAATCAGTTTTCTAGCTCACCGAAAACTTTCACAACTCACACAATTATAATCACACAATACACCCTCTAAGTGTTGTCCTAGGCCGTGTCGACTTTCTCACGTGCTCGGATTTACAACCTCTCCCTAGGCTTTACTACCGACGCCACTCATCTTGGAATCGACCTCGTCTCTCATCACACACATCTTTCGGTGTACTTGTGTATTATAATGTGATCTCACAAATAAAAGCTCAAGTACACAGATTTATTCTATATAATGGATGAGAACTCAATGTAAGCTCACTCAATCACACCACCAATAGTTGTGTGTGAAACAATAAATAATAATAAAACTAAACTTAAATCAAACTAGCAGACACACACACACACACACACACACACACACACACACACACACACACAC